>APFE030366979.1:140637-175055 GCA_000404065.3 Pinus taeda
AATTCTCATCATATTGAGAGCCATGCCATGGGTGTTGCCATCAAGTACAACATCTGTAACATATAACCATACCAGAAACATAATGCCAACACCATGGGGGTTATACCAATCTACAAAAATGGCCTTATGGCATATATCATTGTATGTAAAAGAAAAACTACTTCAATGAGACACACCTCAATACATAATTAGATAGCTCATTGCCCATAAGTTGTCTTTAGAATATTCCACAAGAAACCATGACATAAATTGTCACAATACAATCAGGCTTAAGAGCTGATTAATAATAATTACAAATGAGAGCTTAGAGAATGAGTTACCAGTTGAATATATGGTGAAAATAGGACAATTTTATTGTTTTCCATAAATTCCAAAATCTAATTTATGTTGAAAAAAAGTGCAAATGCATGTTTTGGGTGAAGAAAGGTAACCCCAAGAGTGCATAAAATCACTTAGAACAATGAACATTGGTTTATTTTGATAATAATATAAAAATAACATGTAAAAACAAATCAACAATGAAAAATTACAAGTCTTAACAAATAATAGTCATGAAATTAACATAACTTGTAAAAGAGGTGGTGAATTCCCCTAAGGTTTCACTAGAAATCTCCAAATTGAAATATAAACGAAATGAAGCACATAGGAGAATATTTCTACCATTATATTGTGTTATATAATCTTTAGAAACAAACTGAAAATTAGAAATGAAATATAAGCTAGATTAAGGTTGGAATGAACCTTTTAGCGTCAAAATCTAGTTTTTAGGGTTTCACAAATTTTGTTTTTTATTGCTTGAATTTAATTTCTAGAATTAATAAAATCCTTAAATCAACCCAAAAACATTAGATAACACCTTTGAGCACAAATGTATGGGGGCATTTTTCCCTATTATTGTTAGATTTAACAATTACATATATATACTTAAACAAAATTGTCTAAAAAGATTAAATAAACCATTAACTTTGCATTGGATAATGAATCAATATTTTTGGTGGGATTTTTCTTTAATTTTTTTTTTTTGTATTTTGATATTTTACAAGATAATAAATAAAATAATTTGGATTTTTAGGATTTTTTTGTTAGTTGTTGTGAGTAAGCTTAGTGCCTTATATCCACTTAGGGTTCATGGGGTCAAGTAGAATGCCCCTATAAGATTTTATTTTTCAATAGTTATGGATTAAAATGAGATATTAGGGTCTAGTGACCAAATAAACCTTTATCTTATCAAGAAAAATCATGAAAACCAAGGCTCTACAAGAAGTGTTTCCTTAAAATGAGTAGCCTTCACCAACAATATCAACAAGAGATTGAAAAAGAACAGTTTAAACCTTTGTCAAGGAGAATAAAAATAGACAAGGGTAGAGATTGAGCACTTACCAAGCCAATTAAGGAGAATGGAAGAGAAGAAAACCCTAGATGTATTCCTTCAAAGTGAAAAATTTACCATTCAAATGGATCAATCTTGCTATCTAGTACAACTCTTGAACATTCACAAATATATCTTAAATGAACCAAGAAAAATAACTAAGAAAGATAGAGCTCCAATTAGTTTTGACACCAAAACACCAAGAAAGTATTTTTTATCAATGGATTATGAGAGTAATCTCCAACAATTCATAATAATTTGGAATGAGAGGAGTGTCTATATTTTTATATGAGGCTCCAACTCCTCATTTTTTATTTTGTGAATCTTAGTTAATGAAACAACATACAATGGCTTTTCATCCACATAAATTGAAGAGTAAGTTAGAAACATAATTACAGTGATGCTTTTACATGTGTAGAACCCTCTTATATAGGTGATATCACCCTTAGAGGAGATTTGATTTGATGAATATTAAAAGCATTCTCTTGAATAATCATTGGAGAGACATCAAAAAAAGGTTAAGCTTCCTTGCCCATTCTCCCAACAACTTCTATCTCAAAAAGATGTAACAACCTCTCCACAAGTCAAATGAGGGCCTTTTCAAGTGGATGACGCCTTTATTCTAGTTATTAACTCTTCAAATAATGTGTTTAAAGTCACCTCCACATCATCAAAGTGATTTTAAGTGATTTTCATGTTGGAACCTCACTCAAGTGACCCTTCCGCATAATAATATGCAAAAATGATGCCATGTTGCTACCATAAGTGCTCATACAGGTAGGATGTGTTAGAAAATTATATATTATAGAGAAATGTAACACATAAAATATTGCAGAAACACAAACATAGAAAACGCATAAAACAAGAGAGACTATTAGATGATCCAAGATACACAATTCATAGTTCACAAAGTTAGGATAGAATATTTAAATAAATATTGTAGACACTTAGAAATAGAATATTGTTGTAAAAGATATGACATCTAGAATAATGTCGTATCTTAGGCTCCAATTTAGGAGTAGAGTTGATGCAGAAGCATCTAGAACATTTACATTTGTAAATATGGAATAAAATGGGGATAAAATTTCTGTGTTTTTTAAGTTAAAATTAGGGTAAAAAGTAGGGAATAAAGCTTCAGCTTTAAGCTTTAAGTCATTGTGTAAAAAAAAGGAAAAATCTTGCTTTTCCTAGAAGATAAGCTCTGATCCATCATTTATGTACATATTCATTATTATTATAAATTAATGAATCAGCTACAGCTCTCATCAGAGAGAGAGGAGCGTGCCAGAATTATCATAATGAAACTTTCTCTCAGCACTCAGGAAAGAGATGAATGATGTCTTGTTAATATTGTTAATATGGTGCGCGTAGTCAATAGTTTACTTGAACTGTGTATTAAACTTTGAATGGTTTCCGCATGTATGTTAACTGTGAACAGCTTGTTTTTCAACTAATAAATCCAAGGCGAATTCCTTGTGTTAGCGCCAAGGCTGTGTTAGCACGAAGGCTGCATTTTATGGTATTATAACTCTTATGGTGACCAGTGTGGAGCTGAACGGTGTGCAGCTGTGCATAATTATATATATAAATTGTGTTTAATGCTGGCAGGCAGAGTATACGTTGGCGCAACTCATGGAGGATAGTAGTATGCGGTTATGTAAACCCCTGCAAGCGTGGATGAATTGAATTATATGAAAAGGCTGTGTATTACTCAAATCAAGTGATGGTGGCAGCGTGTGTTAAAAACCAACACAATTCCAATTTTCTTTGGCGTGACTGTAATAGCGTGGAAAGGGTAGTAGCGTGTGGTTCTGTTGGAAAAATCCGTGGAGTACACTATTGAATTGAAGCAATCAGTCTTTGTTTCCTATCTGTGCGCGTCTTTGTGGGAGTATCCAATTCGAGTAAGGGTTCTGAAGTGCCAATTCAGTGGTAGCGCGTTATCCATTAATTGAAACCACTCTGATTCGTTGAGAAATATTGTGCATGTAGAGTTTGTTGAGCGGCCACACATGTATATATATTGTGGTATTATTTAATCCGCTGAATATCACATAGCCATTGAAACAATCTATGAATGTAGATGCAGTGAGATTACTTCAATTTAACCACGAAGATTTAATTTATTAAGATAATGGAGGAAATGCATTTAATATGCACAACTTTTAAAATATCCTGGTATACAGGCTAGCTCAGCCTGTCATCAAGTGGTATCAGAGCCTGGCTCTGTTTTCATTGGAGAGTTTTTGTTTTGTTGAAGAATTGAAGTGTTTTTTTTTTCTGAAAAGAAAGATCATAATTTTTTTATGATATGCAGCATACACACTTGCAGTGGAAAGGATTGCAGAGAAGACAAAATCTTAGAGGTGAGGTGATTTTTTTTATTTAACTCTATGGTTGCAGAAAATAGTGGGAGTGAACCTGGCATTCAGTTGAACGCTGAATAAGAAGGACAATTGCAGTGTCCTCAAGAAGAAGAGTGAGTCGCAGATGGGAGAAGCCTACAGGAGCAGTAGAGGATGCTCAAAGGGTTCCAGCAGAGGACCAATGGTTACCAAAAGGCCAGATCCGGAGGAAAGGACTGGTGAGGTAAGTGGCAGCAAGAGAGCTTGCTGTGGCAGAGGCTTCATGCAACGCATAGCTGAAGAACTTATGGCGATGGAAAAGGCTGCTAAAAGTCATAAAGGAGACAGAGGAAGAGGTTCAGAGAAATGCCACAAAGATGAGATGACTCCAGAAGTGCGAGAAAGAGAGATCGCAGAAATAAAAGCACAGTTACAGGCACTGGAAGAACGACTGCAAGAGCAAGAAAAGCAGAAAGGAAAATGGCTCTTTCCACTGAAGGGAAAGAGAGTGATTTGGCGACAATTGCAGAGGAGGTTGAGGAAAATTCTCATTGCCTTGTTGAAAAAGGGGCTTAGAGTTCTTGTGCCAGAGATGAAGTTTGAAGAGTCCACATGCAGATCTATTAAAAGGGAAGTGCTGAAGAAAGTAGTCAAGACTAAAAAGTCTTGTGGTTTTAAAGCTGATGAGTTGTGTATGTTTGCAGGTGCAGAGGAGTTTTCCATTGATGAAACAGAAGAGGACAAAGTCATTGATGATTTCTTGAGTTATTGGGTAAATCCAGATCAGCTGGATAATGTAAAACCGTGTATTTTTGTAGCTGACAATTGTGATGTGATGACAGGTTTTACTGAGGAGGATGTGCCATTTTATGAAACTGTTACAGCACAAGAAGAAGTGCTTATGGATGCAGAAGAAGTGAATGATTCTGAAGCACAAATAAGGGAGGTAACAGTTGATACTGTTGAATATTTTGTGCAAACTGAGAGTTTAAATACAGGTGATGAGATGGTAACAACAGAAAGCTGGGATTGTGAAAGTATTGAAGATTGTACAGAAATATTTTCAAAGGAGATGACAGATTTATGGCAGGAGTTAAATGTTCTGGAGAAGAGACTAGAAGTACAGAGGATAAGAATTCAGAATATAAAGGCAGAGATGAATGAAAATAAAGAGGTTCCAGAATACAGATGCATTCTCGGAGAAGATGTTGCAGAAGGACAGGAAGTTTGGGAGGCAGCAACATCCATAGTGACAGCTCAGACAACAGTGATGGCAGCAGAAGAGGCACTGATGCCTTGTGATTTTTATTCTAACAATTGTTTTGTGAGTACAGGTCTTAATGAAGAAGCTGGAGAAAGTCTGCTAGACAAAGAAATTAAAATGATGATGCGGAGGATGATGAAGGAATCCCGGGAAAGACCAGCAGCAGTAAAGCAAAAGAGTAGCAGCAAGAGAAAGACAGCAAAAGATTGCAAAAGTACAGCGAGTGGAGCAAAGCAGCATAAAGTGTGGAGACCTGGAGAAGAAGAACAGACAAAAGCAGCGGCAAATGGAAACTTGCAGCACAAAGTATGGGATCCAGGCACATGATCAGGAGATCATGATTAATTTTAAGGTTGGGTGTATGATGCAGGAGCATCTAGAACATTTACATTTGTAAATATGGAATAAAATGGGGATAAAATTTCTGTGTTTTTTAAGTTAAAATTAGGGTAAAAAGTAGGGAATAAAGCTTCAGCTTTAAGCTTTAAGTCATTGTGTAAAAAAAAGGAAAAATCTTGCTTTTCCTAGAAGATAAGCTCTGATCCATCATTTATGTACATATTCATTATTATTATAAATTAATGAATCAGCTACAGCTCTCATCAGAGAGAGAGGAGCGTGCCAGAATTATCATAATGAAACTTTCTCTCAGCACTCAGGAAAGAGATGAATGATGTCTTGTTAATATTGTTAATATGGTGCGCGTAGTCAATAGTTTACTTGAACTATGTATTAAACTTTGAATGGTTTCCGCATGTATGTTAACTGTGAACAGCTTGTTTTTCAACTAATAAATCCAAGGCGAATTCCTTGTGTTAGCACCAAGGCTGTGTTAGCACGAAGGCTGCATTTTATGGTATTATAACTCTTATGGTGACCAGTGTGGAGCTGAACGGTGTGCAGCTATGCATAATTATATATATATATATTGTGTTTAATGCTGGCAGGCAGAGTATACGTTGGCGCAACTCATGGAGGATAATAGTATGCGGTTATGTAAACCCCTGCAAGCGTGGATGAATTGAATTATATGAAAAGGCTGTGTATTACTCGAATCAAGTGATGGTGGCAGCGTATGTTAAAAACCAGCACAATTCCAATTTTCTTTGGTGTGACTGTAATAGCGTGGAAAGGGTAGTAGCGTGTGATTCTGTTGGAAAAATCCGTGGAGTACACTATTGAATTGAAGCAATCAGTCTTTGTTTCCTATCTGTGCGCGTCTTTGTGGGAGTATCCAATTCGGGTAAGGGTTCTGAAGTGCCAATTCAGTGGTAGCGCGTTATCCATTAATTGAAACCACTCTGATTCGTTGAGAAATATTGTGCATGTAGAGTTTGCTGAGCGGCCACACATGTATATATATTGTGGTATTATTTAATCCGCTGAATATCACATAGCCATTGAAACAATCTATGAATGTAGATGCAGTGAGATTACTTCAATTTAACCACGAAGATTTAATTTATTAAGATAATGGAGGAAATGCATTTAATATGCACAACTTTTAAAAGATCTTGGTATACAGGCTAGCTCAGCCTGTCATCAAGAGTTAGTAGATTGGTTAGAATTGCATTTATTGTAAACAGACACTTGTTAATTTAATAAGTAATGCATAAATAGAATAGGTTAAGAAATTAAGATTATATATAGCTCATTCTCTTGATTGCAAGTGGTGTTGGAGTGTGTGTGTAAACTCTTGCAAAATTATTATGTAATTTCTTTTCTTGATTGATAAAATTGTGTGTCTGAGGACACTTCTGCCATTATTGTGGTATCAAAGCTTTAGTAATGCAGCTGATGTGAGGAGGAGATTCCAACTCTACAATTTCTTGGAAAAATCCATTAAATTGATCAATAAATAATTGGTATGAAAATTGTCCAGATTTTTGTTTAAAAGGAAAAAAAAAATTATTATTAATTTTATATTTTTAAATCTAAAAGTCATTTTTTATTATTGTCAAAATTTTCTTATGTATCTTGAATTTATGTTATCTGCTCCGCTTTTGGCCATCATAAGAACATCCTCCACAGTTAGATCTAGCCCACTTTCAACCATCGTATCCCCTTATTGCCTTACACAATCCTCATTCTCAAATTGTTGCCTTTTCTTTTTCTAGATCTCGGCCTAGCGATTCTGGTTCTTGAAACAGACCCAATTTGTTTTCTTCCTAGTTCCATACCTGGATCACACAACAACCAGAGAGAATCTCACTTAGTCCTCTAAGACAATAACATATTCTCTTTTGCCAAGCCCTTTGTTGGAATAAGGGTTAGAATTCTTCACATGTTTCTAATAAAACCTCGGCCTTAGCGATGTCGGTTTTCATCTACTTCACCTCCCACTGAAATCTTTCAACAATGCATGAATTTTGTTCAATAGAAGGCAATGAGAGGCCGAAGCAATCGAAACCCCTTTGAAAAACGAACAACAACTCAACCTGTTTTTAGCAACAACAATCACTATTTCAGACCTGCATTGGACAGAAATCACATTGCCTCAGGATTGCGGATGTGGGTACCTTAAGAAACGGTTGGATGTGATGGGCAAGTGGTGTTCTTGGTTTATTTTTATGCTTATTTATGTATATGCATGTGGATTTTGAAGGAAAAACCAGGCAGTCCAGAGTGGTGTGAACCGGATCCGATCTAGTGGCAAGAAGGCCCAATGTTTCTTTTTTAGAGCAAGGAGCTTTTGTCATCTACGATAATATTGAAGAAATAAGTATTGTGTTGCGAGAGAATTGAAGATGGTGTCAGGGACTGAAAAATGGAAGACATGCTTTAGGTGGACACAAGGAGGTTGTGGAAGCCAGCATGAGCCAACCAGCAAGCAGCGTGAAGGCCAACGTGAAAACCAATGTGAGCCAGTCAACAACCAACATGATCTAGTGTGAAAACCAACGTGAGCCAGTTAGCAACCAACGTGGAAGCCAACATGATCCAACGTGACACAGTCAACAACCTACGTGGAGGACAACTTAGCTAGCGTAAGAACAAATTTGAGCTTCTTAAAGTGCCTTTTTTCAAGTTTAAAGTTGATTGAAGACTGAAGAGGAGTTTGCTGGAGAGATAGGGAACATATTTTAATTTTGTAAATTTTTATTGGAGACATAAGGAATATTTTATTTTGGAGAGATATGGTGATTTTTTGAATTTTGGGAATTTACTTTTTGTAAAGTTGTGGAGTAATAAGATATACTTCTAAATTATAAATTTTTTTTGGAGTAATAATGTGTGGGGTTATTTGTAAATGTTTGGGGTAGTAAATTTTGTAATTTTTGGACTAATAAGGAGATTTTATCTGTAATTTTTTAATTGGAGAGATAAAGTATGACATTTGTAACTCAAAGTAATTTTTTACTTTAGGGAGGGGGGGGTTGGAGTACATTTTTCATAAAACTTTGCAAGGGATTGTAAATCAGTCAAATTTTTAAAGATTTCATTGTAAAATTGTTAAGAGAAATTGACTAGAGCCAAGCGAAAATCTCACTCATTTTTCTCCTTCAATGACTATATGAGGGTCAAGGCCAAGCCCCGATAGATCGTTTTTGTGGGTGTGTTTCATGTGACATGTTTCTCATCTCTTTCTTGTGCTTGATTCTTTTTGGTGCAAAGCTTCAAAACTACAATGTCAAAGTTAATTAATCTGTTCTCTAATTTTGATAAGCTTGAGGGGGAAAAATCATACAAGACATGGAAACGTCTCAATGAAAGAACTCTAATATATAATGAATTGTGGCAAGACATATGTGATGGAGACATTAAGCCTAATAAACCCATAGATGTAACTTCACTTGCAAAATGGCAAGTTAAAAATGTCAAGGCACTAGCTCTTATAAAGTCTTCAATTAATGATGAGATGTATATTCATATTGAAAACACCTCAGATGCATGGTATGCTTTGCGTACTTTCAAAGATCTATTTGATAGACAACCTGAATAAAAAAAGGTTGATCTAAAACTTAAGTTGCTTCAACAAAAAATAACTAAAGGAGGAGATATCCTCGAGTATATCTCCAGGCTTAAAAATATTAAGCAAGAAATAGTAAAAGCTAGATTTCCAACAATAGATGACAGTTACATGACCACAATTCTAATTGTTGCATTTCCTTCTTCCTACATGCATTTTTTGGAAACTCTATAAGTGATCGGAAAGTTAGATAAATTAAAGTTTGATGAGCTAAGTGAGATGTTGGCTCAACATGAAAAAACTTTTGGGAAGAAGAAACAAGGGGAAGATGTCTTCTTCACAGAGGCTAGCATAAGTAAATCATCAATTAACAATTCTAGAGACAGAGGAAGAGGACATTTCAATCAACATCCAACAACACATAGTGGGCAAGGTCGTGGAAGAAGCCAAAGTAGAGGAAACTTTCAAGGAAGAGGAAACAGTTAAGGCAAAGGAAACTTTCAAAATAGAGGCAAATTTCAAGGTAGAGGAAACAATCAAGGAAGAGGTCAAAGTCAAGGCAGAGGGAAAACTCAAAGCAGATGTCAAAGAAGAGGCAAAGGACAGTATCAAGGAAGAGGTAGATACTTGAATCAAATTGTGTGTAGAAGATGTAACAGAGTGGACCATTTTGCAGAAGATTATGGAACTTCCATTGATAAAATTCCAAAGTTCCATCAAAACAAAACTCAATTTTCCATTAATCAAGATAATGATATTTTAGAATGTCTTCACATCAAGTCAAAGATCAAAATCAACAACATTAGTTTCTAGTTTTCTTAAAAGTGATTACGAAGATGCATGGATTTTAGATACAGGAGCAACTCAACACATGACTTTTCAACAAGACTTCTTTTGGAACTTCAAACCATGCCACCTTAGTTCAATCTTTCTTGTTGATGATACAAAACATACTCCTTATGGAAAAGGTGTCGTTAAAGTTTATCTTCTTGACATTGGAGAAAGATTGATTTCAAATGTATGGTATGTACCCACCTTTAAAAATAATTTGTTGTCTTTAGTCTCAATCCGACAAGATGGACATCAGGTGGTTTTGGAGGATGGTCTAGTTAAAATTAATTCAATCAAATGGAACAATAAAATAGTGATGATGGGATATGAAGATGGAAAATTGTTAAGAATGAAAGGAACAATTATTCTAGGGAATTCTGACTTTGCAAGGGTAGCAAGCACAAACATTTCACCTATCAAATTATGGCATGTGAGATATGGACATCTAAACTTTAACAGTATCTCTCAATTGCAAAAACATGGAATGGTTAAGGGACTTCCTACCTTCAAGAAAGAAAATGCAAGCTTGCATTTATGGAAAACAAAGTCGAGAGACTTTCCCGACAAGTTCATGGCGAGCAAACAAGCGTTTGCAATTAGTAGACAGCAACATTTGTGGACTCTTGCAAGATTCTCTAGGAGGTTGCAAATATTTCTTACTCTTTATTGATGATTTCAGAAAAATGACATGGGTTTACTTCTTGAAGCATAATTCAGAGGCATTTGAAAAGTTTAAAAATTTTCATCAACTTTTTGAAAACGAAGTCAAAGAAAAGATTGGCACTCTTAGAACTGACAATGGAGGAGAATTCACTTCAAATGAATTCCAAATTTATTGCAGAGACAATGGGATCAAACTACATCTTACAAATTTCTACACTCCACAACTAAATGGAGTAGTAGAAAGAATGAATCGCACTTTATTAGGAATGGCAAGATCTATGTTAAATTTTAAAAAGCCAAGTCCTATTTATTGGGAAGAAGCAATCCATATAGTTGTTTACTTAAGGAACATGTCTCCCACTGCTTCTTTGTATGGAATCACACATTATGAATCATGGTTTGGTTTTACACCTAAAGTTCAACACCTTAGAGTTTTTGGTTCTGTGTGTTATGCCTTAGTTCCAAAAGAAAAATGAACTAAGCTTGACTCACGAAGTTTGAAATACACAATGATTGGATATTCGGATGAGAAGAAAGGGTATAGAATTCTGTCAAATGGGAAAGTAATTATCAACAAAGATATAATCTTTGATGAAATTGAGAATCAGAGTGCTAAATAAATAGAACATCTTCTTCAAAAATTGGAAACAAAAGGAGATAAAAGGAAAGGAAACATTCAAAGTCAACCAAGTTCACAAAATTGGTATGAACTTGATTTTCCTTCCTCTAAAGATGATTCATCTAGTCCATCTACTTCACCAACACAGTCTTTTGGCAGTTCATCAGAATCTCCTAGTAGCAGTAGTTCATCTGACAATGATTCTCTACCCCCAAAATCTGTAGTTGATCAACGTACCTCTATTTACATTAATCTTCTTTATAATGATGGTGACTTTTCATAATCTCAAACAAGTGAACATCAATTTCCAAAATGGGTTGTTCAACTTTTGGAAGATGTAAGGCCGAATTAGAAAAATAAAACAAGAACAAGGGGATCAACTAGGAATGAAGGAAATTTTGCCTTGATCACGAATGATTTTACTAAAACCTCCGCGTACAAAGAGGCAGTAAAATATAAAGAATGGCAACAAGCTATGGTTGAAGAATATAAGGTAGTTCAAGACAACAACACTTGGAAACTTTTTGATTGTCCTCAAAGTATTAAACCCATCAGATGCAAATGGGTTTACAGAATTAAGTACAACCAAAATGGAGATATTGACAAGTACAAATCTAGACTTGTGGTTAAGGGTTTTGCACAGCAAGAAGGCATTGATTATGAGGAAACTTCTTCTCCTATAGCAAAATGGAACACCATCCGCTCAACATTCGCATTAGCAGCACAACAAGGATGGAAAGTTCACCAAATGGATGTAAAGAGTGATTTCCTCAATGGAGATTTTCAGGAAGATGTATATATGACACAACTGCTAGGTTTTGAAATTGAAGGGAAAGAAAATAAAGTCTGCAAAATGATCAAGGTTTTATATGGGTTAAAGCAAGCTCCACGAGATTGGTATGCCAAAATCGACAAATACCTTCAGAAAGTTGGCTTTCAACGAAGTGAATTTGATGATACTTTGTATGTACATCAACAAGGTAATAATATGGTGATTATTGTTATGTATGTAAATGATTTGATCATTACTGGAAACAATGATGATCATATTTTACAAGTGAAAAAAGGAGTTATATGCAGGATTTAAGATGCCAGTTTTGGGACTACTTCACTATTATCTTGGGGTTGAATTATTCCAACGTCCACATCATATTTTCATTTCTTAGATTAAGTATGCAGCAAAAGTTCTTTAGTGATTTGGAATGTAGGATTGCAAGCTCGTTCTTACCCCCATGGAACAAAACTTGAAACTTTCAAAATTTGAAGGGGGGAAGGTGGACAACACTACTTATAGACAAATGATTGGTAGCCTAACTTATCTGACAACCACTCAAATAGATCTATCTTATGCAGTTAGTGTTCTGTCACGCTTTATGCAGGAACCACGTGACAACCACTGGAATGCAACCAAAAGGGTTCTATGATATATCCAAGGAACAAAATATTTTGGTCTTATTTAAAAAAAGACTAAAAACTTTGTACTTGTTAGATTTTCAGATGCCAACTTTGCTGGAAGTATTGATGATTAAGCATCAACCTCTGGTTATTTAATGAACATGGGGTTAGTTGTAGTATCTTAGAGTTGTAAGAAGCAAGCTACAATGGCCACTTCTTCAGCTGAAGCAAAATACATATCATCATGGGAAGCAGCATGTGAGGTTGTTTGGTTGCACAGAGTTTTGCAGGCTTTGGGCATTCCTCAAGCAAAAGCTACATCATTATTCATCGACAATCAGTTAGCCATAAAGCTTGCCAAGAATCTAGCTTTTCATTCCAAAACAAGACATGTGGACACCAAGTATCATCACATCAGATCGCTCATTACCAAGGACGTCATCAAGCCAGTTTATTGTCCTTCGAAGATCAGGTCTCCTATATTTTCACAAAATCTCTTGGTAGGATAAAATTTACTAAGTTCAGAGATGAAATTGGTATATGTTGTTATGTATATTTGTATCATAAGGGGGAATGTTAGATGATCCAAGATAAATAATTCATAGTTCACAAAGTTAGGATAGAATATTTATTTATTTAGAATATTTAAATAAATATTGGACACTTAGAAATAGAATATTATTGTAAAAGATATGACATCTAGAATAATGTCGTATCTTATGCTCCAGTTTAGGAGTAGAGTTAGTATATTGGTTAGAATTGCATTTATTGTAAATGGACACTTGTTAATTTACTAAATAGTCCATAACTAGAATAGGTTAGGAAATTAAGATTATACATAGCTCATTCTCCTAATTACAAGTTTGTTGGAGTGTGTGTGTGTAAACTCTTGCAAAATCATTATGTAATTTCTTTTCTTTATTAATAAAATTGTGTGTCTCAGGACACTTCTACCATTAGAGATACATATATACATGGTTCACCCAATTTGGGCTACATCCATGAAGAAATGACTAGTCCTTCCTTTATATTATCCAGTAAAATGAAGAGATACAACCTACAACAAATCCACTGTAATTTCCTATTTTCTCTCACACAATATCCTTTCTTTCTCGCTTGGAATACTAATATACCCAGTCGTAATACAATTCCCTCATATATAGCAAGGGGTTGCATTATAGGGAGAAAAAGCCCTAAATTAAACATAACTTCTACCATCAGGTCACGCACCTAATGAATGGCTCAGATTGACTACAAAATTACAATATTTTGCAAGGAAAATTTACATCTATTTTTAGCTTCGGGGGCTCTCCCCCGGAACCCCCGCTAAGAGGGAGCTCATAAAAATCCCCTTGACAGTGATCAAACAAGCAGTATTTCTGCCCCATTATGAACTAGGGTCCAATGCAATGATACCTCTGAATATAGAAGATAATCAAGCTCCACACCTAACAATCTCCCACTTGGAGACTGATTATAGCAACTCCACCGCTGCTTCATTTGTTAGACAATGACTCCACTTTGGACTTGGTTGTTTCTGATCTTCATCATTATACTTGAAGACCAATTGAAACTGGGCAGAATCTCATTTTCTCCCTGGTTACAACTTTTGTTAACATATCTGTAGGACTATGGCTAGTGTGTATCTTTTCCAGCTTCAATTGTCCATCTTCCAACACTGACCATATGAAATGGTACTTCAGATGTATATGTTTAGTCTTGGAGTGAAACACAGAGTTCTTTGCAAGATGAATGGCACTCTGGATGTCACTGTATAACCTACCCAGCTCCTGCTTCTTACCCAATTCATCCATAAACCTTTGCGACCAAATCATTTCTCTACTAACCTCTGTAGCAACAACATACTTTACTTCCATCATTGAAAATGAAACAAAACTTTTCATTTTGAAACCTAACTAACAATTGTTCCACCTACGGTAAACACATACCTTGTGGTGCTCCTCCTATTATCTTTATCGCCTGCCATATATGCATCAACATATCCCTGTAGAGAAAAGTTTGAACCACCAAAGCATAATGCTTGATATGCCATACCTCTTAAATACCTGAGAATCCACTTCACTACCATTCAATGTTCTTTTCATAGATTTTTCATGTAACCGCTTACAAGTCCCATTACACATGCAATATCAGGCCTTGTGCAGACCATTACATACATTAAGCTTCCAACTAGTTATGCATATGGAACTTTAGACATATAAACCATCTCCTCCTCAGTCTTGGGACACATCTTCTTACTTAGTTTAAAATGGCTAGCCAAAGGTGTAGTAACTAGTTTTTCATTCTGCATATTAAATCTTTCGAACACCTTTGCATGTGCTCACTCTGAGACAATGTTAATTTGTGATTTTTCCTATCTCTATTTATTCTCATACCAAGGATTTGTTTTGCAGCACTCAAATCCTTCATTGAAAATGAATTTGCCAATTTTCCTTTGAGCACATTTATTTCTTGCATGTTAGACCTTGCAACAAGCATGTCATCTACATACAGTAACAATATAATATAGCTACCATCATTTTTCCTTTTGAGATAAAGACAATGATCAGAGTGACATCTAGTATAACCTTGTTCATACATAAACCTGTCAGATTTTAGATACCACTACCTTGAAGCTTGTTTTAAGACATACAAGTTCTTCTTCAACTTGCACATTGTTTTCTTCTTCCCTTTGACCTCATATCCTTGTGGCTGCTGCATATAGATCTCTTCCTCCAAATCCCCATTAGGAAAGGTTGTCTTTACATTTAACTTCTCAAGATGCAAATCTTCTACTACTACTAGACTTAAAATAGTTCCGATTGAAGTTATTTTAACAATAGGAGAAAATATTTCATCAAATTCTATACCTTTCTTCTGTGAAAACCCCTTCACCAAAAGTCTAGCTTTATACCTTTTCCTACCTGCATATTCTTCCTTCAACTAGTAAACTCATTTATTTTGCAATGTTGTCTTACCTATAGGAAACCTAACTAAGTCCCAACTTTGGTTATGTACAAAGGAGTCCATCTCTTTTTCATGGCTAGCTCCCACTTCTTCCTGGTTTCTACCTACACTGCTTCTTCATAACATTCTAGTTCACTAGAATCAATAAACAATACATAATAGAATGAAGGATAGTATCATTTAGGGGGTCTACTTATCCCGATAGATCTTCTAACACCACTTTCATGTGTTTGAGGTGCTTGTTGCTATTGTGGTTGTTGTTGTTGTTCTAGTTGTTGATCATTATGATTTTCAGGCACCTTTACTTTTTCTATGATCTCATCAAGCACTATGTATTCTCTGTTTTGTTTTTCTTGTTTCTTTTCCTGCATTTTATCCTTATACAAAAAAAAATCATTGAATATGACATCTCCTCTCCTAATGATTTTGTGATTTTCATTATCATATAAGTGATAACCAAAATCATTAACACCATATCTAATAAAGGTACATTTCTTTGATTTTGCTGCAAGATTTGTTCTATTTTCTTTATTAATGTGGATAAAGGCTTCACAACCAAAATTCTTTACAAATGAGTAGTTTACCTTTTTACCTGTCCATGCCTCCTCTAGAATACCTCCATGCAAGGAACTTGAAGGCCCTCTATTTATTAGATAAACAATAATATATACAACATCTGCCTAAAATTGTAAAGGAAATCCTGCATGAAATCTCATGAACCTTTCATGCTCCATGATTGTCTTGTTCATCCTTTCTGACACACCATTTTCTTGTGGTGTTCCTGGAACTGTCTTCTCTCTACGAATTCCATGCTCTGATTATTAGTAATTATCAAACTCTTTGCTGCAATATTCACCTCCATTTTCTAATTTGAGACAATTCAACCTTTTTCATGTCTCATTCTCAACCAAAGCTTTCCATTTCTTGAAAGTATCAAATACATTAGTTTTATTTCGAATACAATAAATCCAGGTTTTTCTAGTTGCATCATCAATAAAAGTAACATAATAACGAGAGCCACTGAGAGATGATACCTGAGCAAGTCCCTATACATCTGTATGCACAAGATCTAATTTTTCTCTCTTATTTTCTTTCCCAACTATGAGGAATCTGACTCTCTTCTATTTTCCATAAACATAATTCTCACATAATTCCAAATCAACATGCTTCAAACCTGACAACAAATTTCTTGAGTGAAGAATATGCATCCCCTTCTCACTCATGTGCTTGAGCATATGTTGCCACAATGTTGTATTTGCTCATGTAGAGGCTAAAACATTAACAAAATTAGAAATATCATTACATAAATACAATATACCAACCTTTTCTCCTTTTGCTATTATCAGGGCTCTTTTAGTGACCTTCCAAGTTTTATTTGTAAAAGTAGTTATAAAACCTTCACCTCCCAACTACCCTATTGAAATTATATTTTTCTTCAGATTTGGAACATGCCTTACCTCCTTCAATATCTATTGGTTTCTCTTCTGTTGCTTTATGAAAACTTTCCCCATTCCAATGATTTTACAGGGTTTATCATCACCCAAACGAACCTGTCCAATATATCCTTGAACATGATCATGAAAATGTTTCCTATCAGGTGTGGCATCGAATGAGGCCCCTGAATCTACCACCGAAGCATTAGTAAAAAATTTTAATGAAAGAATCAAAGAATCTTGCAACACATCACTTGTCACATTCACTTCATGATTGTTTTCTTGTTGTATGTCTCCTTCTTTTCCCTTCTGAGACTTACATTCTTTCTTTAGGTGTCATTTCTTCCCTCATTTCCAACACACTATCTCTGATATAGACTTGGATATTCCATTCCTTGATTTACTGTGATATCCTCAGCGCTTTCCTCTTTCCATTTTTCTTCCCCTAGTCTCTGCAATCAAGTCATTACTTGATGTCTCACTGGAGCTTTCTATCGCATTTCCTCGCTAAGGATTACACCGACAACATCATCAAGTTTTAAAGTACTAGATCCAAAGACAGAGTTACTAATGGACAAACTAAACCATTCCAAATTTCTAGCAATGAACATAGAAATAATAGAGCTCTAACTTCATCATCAAAATTTACCCCTACAAAACTTAACTGACTAGTAACCGTATTAAATTCATTTAAATGATAAGAAATAGATTCACCTTATGACATCTTCATATTAAATAAACACTTTATAAGAAATATTATTTGAGGCCGAGGGTGTTTCATATAGTTTGGCCAATGCCAACATTAAACCCTTTGTTGTCATTTCCTTTGAAATATTAAAGGCTATTGACGCTGCTAGGCATAGGCATATTGTTCCAAGTGCCTTCCTGTCGAGCATATCCCATTCTATGTCTGACATACTCATCTTCTTCTTTATCTTTCCACCCAATGGAAGGTACAGATATTTCTGATACAGATAATCTTCCATCTGCATCTTCCACATCTGGTAGTTTTGGTCGTTAAATTTCTCGACCCTCAACCTACCGTCTTCCACCATTGCTCCCACTCAAACCAAGAACCCTTCTCTGCTGCAAGTTTATCATCCAAATATACCTTCAACTCTGATACCAGTTGTTAGAAAATTATATATTACAAAGCAATGGAACACATAAAATATTCTAGAAACACAAACATAGAAAATGCATAAAATAAGAGAGACACAAATATACATGGTTCACCCAATTTGGGCTATGTCCATCCTTCCTTTTTATTATCCAGAAAAATGAAGAGATACAACCTACAACAAATCCATTGTAATTTCATCTTCGCTCTCACACAATATCCTCCCTCTTTCTCGCTCAAAATACTAATCTACCTAGCCACAATACAATTCCCTCATATATAGTGAGGGGTTGCCTTCTAGGGAAAAAAAACCCTAAATTAAACATAATTTCTACCATCAGATCATCCGCTTAATGAGCGGCTAAGATTGACTATGAAATTACAATATTTTACAAGGCAAATTTACATCTATTTTTAGCTTCAAGGGTGCTACCCGCAAACTCCTACCAAGGGGGGGGCTCATAAAAATCGTTGTCACCCCCCCTGGACCCCCCTGAGAGTAATCAAACAAGTGACGTTGTCACCCCATTGCGAACTAGGGTCCAATGCGGCGATACCTCTGAATAAAGAAGTAATCAGGCGCCACACCTAACATGATGGCCCTCAATACATATAAAAGTGAGCTCAAAAACTTCCAAATGAGGGAAATACTCTAGGTTATTCTACACAACATTTGTGTAGAGTATCCATGTGGATCCAAGTAGCACATTATGCATAAGGTAGTGTGAGGAATACTTTGATATATATAATATGCCTCAAGAATTATAAAAGTTCCTTAAGAAATGTGAAACTGGATGATCATGCATAGAATCATCCCCAAGGATTATACCCAAACTATGGTATATACATAAGAGACGATCCATGTAGTCTAAAATAGGTGTTCTAAACCATGGGTGTGACAACATTTAAACAACGCAATCACCATTACATGGAGAAAAAAAAAGGTGAGTACCTAGGGGCTCCCATAAATCATGTATACTATTATATCCATCTCAATATGCCCGAATACCTACCAACAACATAAATATTGACTTTATGGGAGGTATAACCACCAAAGGATAGTTGACTAGAGTAATGAAGCCAAGCCCCATGAGGATGGGAACCAAAATTACTTGCTATTACCATCCACCAAATGGAATCTAGGATACCAACTCACCAACACTTGTACATTAATCATCCCAGCATGTCCATGCATAAAACAATTAATGAAACTTTTGGATCATTATTGAGGTCACACTTGGAGAAAAATATAGGTTACACTACAAATAATTTGAGGTGTATCAACTTCCAAAGAACCTCCTCTTCACCCACTGGTAAGTATGAATTCACATGAACATGATGAAAGTGACCTCCATGTCACAATTAAAAATATGATCTTTCACATTCACTCAAACTAAAATGTTGGGTGTGCAAACCAAAGAACTCAAACAAATACAAAATTCAATCACAAGAAAGGAACCACTCCCCACTACCCCTTTATCCTTTATAGAATGGGCTTAGAGGTGTAAAAATAACATTCCTATGAATAGAAGATCTAATGGTATAAATAAGTCAAATAAATACCTCCTCAATTAGGGTGCATGAGTAACATACGGAAATATCATTATAATATAACAAATATTACTAAGAATATTCCTTCACAAAGCACACACCACATCTCTAAGCATAAATACAATGTGTAAAACAAGAAAATCCATGAAATGTTCCTCCAACGCATGCATTCCATCTCTAAGGACTAATATATAGTGTAAAATATGTATGTTTCTCCTTTAAAATATCCTCCAATTCATAAATGGCCTCATGCACATCACTCTTAGGCCAAGAATACTATGTATAAAATACAAAATTCCACACAAAGGTCATCCTCAAGCCATGTGCTCCACCTCTTGATATAACTGGCATGCATATCTTAGAAGTCAATAAATTCAATCTCAAAATATGAGAACTCCTCTCCCTAGGATAGCAATCCATAACCAAATATAAATCTTGGGGCACCTCTTCTAGTCATGTGTTTCATCTCCTAGTAAAAATATTAGTAAGTGGAGTCTCAATCACATTTCAAGAATGACAATTCTAAAAATAGTTAAAATAAAAAATGGATATAAATATTGAAAAATAAAACTCCTCCAAATTACTCAAAACCCAGTATTGATGATGTACATTATACTAGATCCCAAAACATATAATCATCACACTAGAAATATAATGCCAAAAATAGGTCAAACTTTCATAGTCTCAAAATAAACTAAAATTCGAACCATGAACATATTTCCATAGCGGCTACCAAAAATGTCATCACCCTACCATGTGAACCAAATTTCTATAAAATATAAATATTGTTAAAATACAAGTCTTCTTAAAATAAAAACTTCTATCATTTTCCTCAAATTTGAACCACAACCTCCTCAATGGATACTATCCAAATATACCAACATTTTGCATTGAAAAAATTGAAGTTTCTAATAATAGAAATGATTAAAAATAGTAGAATAAATAATTTTAAAGTTCCCATCTAACTATCTTCACATCCCTATGCATATGGCAAGGTATACATGTAAATATAATGCATGGAGAAAACTATTAAAAATATATATCTTAAAACTTGAACTAAAAACTAGCTAAAAATAACACAATATGTGATAATGTCTTCCTAGGATACTAATCTTTAAATACTCTCAAAAACTAATAAATTACACATATGGAATGAATTCAAGATGGAATAAATATATGCACAAGGTACCCATATGGCGAAGGTACTCACCAAATTATAAGAAAAGCTTCAGCGTAGATCACATGAAATAGACTTTTGTCGACGCGTACCCAACAGCTACCTAACAGATCAGGCCTAGCATGTTAAATAGACAGAGCAGAGACTCCAACAGCTACCTAACGGCTAAGTTAGATTCTAGGACCCACGCCAAAATTATATTTAATTTTATTATTATTTTTACAATATTAAGGTTAATATTATATTATTCTATTTCTAGAAAAAAGAGAGGATAGGTACATTTAATAACTGATCGAATAGTAATAAAAGTAATTATCGATAAAACAATACCGATGGTTATTTTAAAGGTTATTATTAAAATATTTATTGTTTGAATGATTTCTTATATATAAATAAATATATATTTTATATTCGTTTATTAATATCTTATTTAAGTATATATATGAATATGTTTACGAAATTGTTAACTCTACTAATTATTAATACCATTCTTAAGGGTTAGTTGGAAAATATTTAATTATTAATACAATAATATTAATTGTTATCTTAAAGATTTAATTATTGTAATAAATGGTTTCATTTACATAAATAAATATATAATCTTAATTCATTTATTAGTTAAAGGTGAGTAAATGTGTTTACAAATTATTAAATTACTAATTCTTAATATCATTCTTAAAAAGATAAAAAAGGAAATAATTAATTTATTTTCATGAGATATAATATATATATATATATTATATATATATATATATATATAATATATATATATATAATATATATATATATATATATATAATTTTAATAATGTTAAAATGAGATCAAATTGTCTAGAAAAGCTATATTCCTTAGATTAAATAGTTGAAAATAAGTAATTAGAAAGAAGTAATCACAAATAAAAATATCAATAACTATAATACAAATTGCCCTAAGGATATATCATAGTCTAGATACATTATTAATAACATAATGAATTAAATAATTAATTACCATAAAAGGGTAAAGGACCTTCCTTAGTCTGGATTAATACCTTCAATCTTATATATCTTTTAATGAACATAATCACAATTAAATACACGAGGAACCCACTAAATAGGAGAGAACGTAAAGCAGCGAGCGAAATATAAATACTCGGAAAGATTAAACAAAAGCCCCCAGGATGCCCAAAGGGGCGGGGGGGGGGAGGAGGAAGAAACTCTAAGACGAGATGGCAGGGATCCAACTTCTACTAACCTTCCAACCATCATCTCTGTTGAGATTATTGGGTTTACGCTCAATTTCAATAGCTTCCCTTAACTTGCGATGATGGAACCGATCTACTCTGGCAATGACCTTAGCCTCCTCAATGCAGACATGGTGCTTAGTCTTTTCCACGTGCTCAACTAAGGCTGAGGACTTTGTTCTACCATGCCTTAGGTCTGTTGCATGCTCGCAAATTCTCTGCTGTATGGAGCACCCCGTTTCCCCTATATAGGGTGTCCCATAAGAGCAAGGAATCAAATATACACCCTTCATGTCTTTGGGGTTAACAGGATCCTTCACCGACCGCAGGCAATTACGAATGGTTTGGAGGGGTCTGAAGGTTGAGGGAATGTCAAACTTTCTAAGGATCCGGGCAATCTTGTCAGTGGTCCCTTGGATATAGGGAAGATGGACACTTAGATGTCGTTCCTTCGGCTCTTTTTTAGAAAACGCATTTTTAGAAGCTTTATGGAACGCCTTTAGACCTAGGTGCCTACTATATCCATTTTCCACAAAGACATCAAGGAGGTGGGATCTCTCTCTGTCCAGGCTATCATTATCTGAAATCCTGAGGGCACGCGTGGCCAGGGTGTTAAGAACCCCCATCTTCTGAGTAGGGAAATGATGGGAATCAGCGTGAAGATACTACTCACCAAATGTCAATGTTGGATGGTAAACTCTATAGAGTTGACTCTACAACATATAATATCCATGAACATATATTAACATAGAGCCCGAGAACCTATAGGAAAAAATAGTGTTAAAATTTGTTCCAATCAAGGGAAAATATCACTGATCCAAATTGGATCATTATATTTTTTTCATCCATCTTGATGCTTTTAGGGTGGAAAAGGTGGAGGAATGATCTCATGATATCATTTTTACTAGTGGTCTCAGTTTGGAAACTTTTCATTCAAAAACATTAGGATCCATTGTGAGGCCTTAAATGAACACATTTTTTTGGTCTCAACATTACTATGATCCTATTTTCCATAATATACACAATGATACCTTTCTAATGGTGCAAGAATTGCCTCAATCAAAGCTCCAATGGGAAAGTTATGCCTCACAAAAGTTGACCTATTGAAATTGACCACAATAATTGGAGAGTATGCCACGCCATCCCCCATTACTCATGGAAAAAGGGCTAGCCACATGGCCATGATGAAGAAGACTCTAGAAGATTCCATATTGCAACTCTAGTTAAGAGTTTAAGTATTCAAACCTAACCACTAGTAGGGTGTTGAGCTGTGTTATAATCGGGCCACCAGGACGAAAAGGGGTTCCATTGTTTTTAGTGCATTTTGTTGCATAGATGAGCAGAGTTTTCAAGAGGGATAGGGAGAGCGAACAAAAAGAGTAGTTATGCATAGTAGTAGCCCATGGGCCAAAGACCTTACCAGTGAAAATTTTAGGGGCTAATATTTGCAGGTGGGTTGATAATCCATGGTTTGTGGCTTTTTATTTTTTGTTCTATTTTTTCTAAATAATTATAATTTTCATGCATATACAATAAACAATAATTTGCAGATCCAAAAATCTAAAGAGAAATAACTGTCATAGTGTAGATTTCATATTTTTAAGTTTATTTTATGGGATATATTATAATTAATTGTCTAGTGGAGTATCCATGATAATTTATAGATAATAATGGTATCATAGCATGATTCTTTGCATATATTGTGTATATTTGTTGGGGATCTATATCAGCTAAGACAAAATTCATCAAATCCCAGTCATGGCCAACAAATTTATGAATAACCCTCATGATCTTATAGAGGAGAGGTTTTCACAGATAAAAGCACAAGTGGAAGATATAAATCGTAATGTGAATTTCCTCATGGAAACCCTGAAAAATAATCTCAGGATATTCATAGAATATGGGGGTTCTAATGTAGAGGTCCAATTAGAGGGGAGATCGGGAGATTGAGAAGAAATAAAGAATGAGCTAAAGAAAGGACCCGAGAAATATCAACCAAGTTCAAATGTCATGAAACATTCACAGTCCCTATTTAAAATGGAAGAGAAAGTTAACGTCAAGTTGTATCAAGGTGAGATTGGCACTTTGAAGCTAAAGTTGTTTAGCAAATAAATTTTATTTCAATGTTCATTATAGCGATGAAGAACATAAGATTTCATTTGTGTGGCTAAAATTAGAAGGCCATGCATTGACTTGGTGGGAAAGCCACATAGAAACATTGAGGTTGGAGGGATATCATCCAATGACTAAGTGGGAGGACATTAAAACACTCATAAAGTCACAATGTAAACCTATTTACCCTATCAGGTGTGTTGAGGACTAGTGGATCCAGTGGCACTGTTTTATGCAAAAGTATGGGCAGGTTGTATAGGAGTACACCACATAATTTAGAAAGTGGCCATAACAATGGGTATCTCCTCAAATAACCCAGATATACTCCTGAATTATTTTGGGGCTCTACACAATAATCTACAAAAGAAAGTGATGTTCTTCAAGCCCAAATTGGTGGATGAGGCTTGTGTGCAAGCACAATACCTAGAGAACATAGGCTTGAAAAAATTGAAATGAAGTGGATCAAAACAAAAGGAGCACTAGGATGATTGTAAGGAGGGGAAGAATAAGTAGAAAGGGGGGAAGATAAAAGGATGACAATCACAACACACTTGTGTAAATATCCTAGAAACCAGTGTAACCACTATAACATTGGTGTTGATACAAAGGAGAAGTGCTACAAGTTGTAACTATAGCTTAACCTGAAGAACAAAAAAGAGATAATAAGAAGAAGAATCTCATGGCTAATGATTTGAGCAACAAGGTTTAAAGAAACTCATATTTGGATGAGAATGTATTATTTACATCAATGTAGAAGGAGGTGAATCTGAGTAGCCATCAACAATAGGAGGAGAACAAAAATACCATGGTCTTTCGTATTAAGATAAAAGTTAACAAAACCAAGATTGATGCTCTTTTTTTACTCAAGATCACAAGAAAATATCAGTATAGCATAGATGGTCAACAAATTAGGATTGGAAGTTTGTGATCATCTAAGCCCATATCTATTGGGACGGGTAAATAAGGATGCAAAGATAAAAGTAACAAAATAGTGAAAAAATAGATTTTTTATTAATGTTGATTGTATTGATGAAGTGCAACTAGACGTGGTTCCCCTTGATGTATGTGGAGTGGCATTTGGAAGTCCCTACATGTAAATTCCTCATGAAATATTCATGTAGAGAGCCAACCAGTACCAACTTGTCAAGGACGAAAAATTGTCCATCATCAACATGCATAAAGGCAAGTCAAAAATTTCATTGGTAAGTGCCAACCAAGCCAAGAAATGGATCAGTTATAGAAATAAGTATGTTCCTCTATTTTATAAATAAAATTGGTCTAACTAAGAGTCATTAAGAGAAAAGATATCGCTGGAGGGGTGTACTAAGAAACAAAAACAATAACTTGAAGAGTTTCTATGACATATAGGGATGTGCTCTATGAGCCTAAAGGGATACCACTGAAGAGGTAAGTGGAGCATCATATATACCTATTGTTAGGCTCCCCATTCACAAACATTGGGTTTTACAGGTAATCTATTTGCTCTAGGAAATTTTCGTGAATGCTTTCAAAAAAAAATCCCAATTATATCAGACCTTTTACTGACACTTACATTTGCTTGTGAAATGATGAGCAATGCATATTCTAAAAAAACAATTAACATGAAACAAGAAGCAATAATCATGAATAACCATAAACACATGATATGATAATGGAGTTCACCTAGTGTGGGCTACATCTTTGAGCCCTGGGTCAAGAGTGGGGAGGTTGCTTCATTAGTTTCTGCAAGAATATGATGAGTACATGATGTAATCTCTATCAATGATTAACCCCCTTAACTAGAGTGGCATGTCTCTCCATGAGACATTCTCCTATAATAATTGTCACTCATAAAATATATCCTCCAACATGACAAAGGAACAATCTCTCACATGAAGTGGCATACAATGATCCCCTCACAAAGTGGCATAAATGGATGTCAAATGAAAATCATCATCTCAACAAAAATCAAATGAAGACATGGAAAAAATGCATATTATACCTCCAAGTATGGGGACAACCTGAAAATTACCTACTTGGATGAAATATTTGCTACGCCATTGCATTTCTTGTGAAAAACCATGAAATATGATTGTAAACTTGACCCCTTTCTGACTCAGTCAAATCAGGTCTCCCCAAGAATCTCAAATATTCCTCAAAGATTCTCTTCTATAAGTTGATTGAAATTCAGCTACTCAAATGAAGAAACTGATCATTCTATCACATTCCTTATCAAAAATTGCTTCAAATGGGTATAAACTTGACATATTTCTGACACCTTCAAAATTCTACCCCTAGGGAACCTTAAGATTCCTCAAAAATTCCTCATAGAGAATATTCTTTGACATATTCCCTAACATGTGCTCTAACAATATTCCTAGAATATTCTTGAGATTCATGTCTTCATTGGCTTCTATGTGCCCTCATCTTTCATGTATTATCCATGGTTCCCTTTGAACCATTTGAATGGCATTTTATAACAAAGTGTGGAGGTGAATAAGACAAAGTGTATGGTTGGCAAAATGGTTAACATAGTCACATCGAGTTACTTGTTTTAGGGGTGGTTTTAGGTTCAAAACCCATGGACTCCCAATTTTGCTTCAATATGGTTTTAAAGCCCATTTTTGGTTTTAATATAGTTTTAAAACCATTTAATATATGGTAAATGTATGTCCATATTGTAATCACTACCCAAACCATGAGAATAAGACCAAAATGGAGCTTGCACCATCCCAAGGGCACTTGGGCCTAACTTGAGGTGCCATGTGGCACCATGTGATTGGGCCATGTGGCAGTCTCTCATTGGTCCACATCATATGCCTCTTATGTCACCTACTTCCCATGTGTCAACTTATGGTGTTGCCACATCACCTGCTTGTGGGTCCACCTAGTTTGTTGACTATGCTGCCACATTAGCTTTGTGGGTCCCACTAGGCCTATTGAATTTTCTACCATGTTTCATTTGTACAACCTGCCACATGGTAGAATGTTGACTTTGACTTTGAGTTTTTCTTAATTTGATTGAAACTTTGACTAAGCATAACTTTTTCATACGAACTCAAATTGAGGTGTCGTTTGTGGCATTGGAATTAGGAAGACGAGCTCTATGATCTCGTATTATTTTTAATGAAATCCAAAGACTTTGATATTTTATTCTTTTTGACACACCTAGATCGTTGTTATAGAAGCAAGTGAGTTAAAGAAACAACGGAAACAACTACTGGAACAAGGTATCATTTGACGAATACATCACCATGTGAGTCACCCATCATCAATGTACCAAAGAAGGATGGGACATGGTGAATTTGTATATATTATAGGGCATTGAGCAAAAATATGCTCAAGAATAGGTACCCCCTTCCTGGAATATATGATCTACTGGATCAGATGTAATAAGTGAAATACTTCACCAAGATGAACTCAAAGTTTGGATATCACCAGGTTTGAGTTAGAGAAGAAGATACCTGGAAGGCTTCCTTCAAAACTAGGAAAGGTTTGTATAAGTGGTTGGTCATGTCATTCAGCCTATGTAATGCACCAAATACATTTATGAGGTTAATGAATGATATACTACACCCTTTTATAAATTATTTTTTTTATTGTCTATTTGGATGATATACTAGTATACAGTGCTACTTGGGAGGAACACATCTCACATTTAATGTAGGTTCTGGAAATATTAAAGAAGCACGAACTGCTAGAAAATATCAAGAAGTGTAAATTATCACAACAATAGTTTGTGTATCTAGGCTATTTTATAGGTGGACGAGAGCTGAAAATAGATCCTGCCAAGATGCATGCTATCATGCAGTGGTCAATTCCTACTAATGTTTCTGACATTACAAGTTTCGTTGGGGAAGCATAGTACTTGAGGAAAATCATAACCTCACTTTTAGTGGTAGTAGTACCACTCCACTCCATAATGGTAAGTGGCGAGAGTTTCTAGTGGGGAAAGGTCCAGTAGAGGGCCTTTTAAGAGTTAAAGAAGAAGATCAATCAAGCAATGCTTCTAGCATTACTAAACTTGCAACATTATTTTGAAGTGGAGATAGATGTGAGTGGGTATGATATGGGTGTATTTTTTATGCAAGGTGGAAGGCCTATATGATACCATTATAAAGTATTTCATGGGGTAGTTCGTAACTACCCTCCCCACGACAAGGAGCTCTATGTCCTGGTGCAAGCTATGAAGAAGTGGAAACACTACTTGATGGAGAAGGATATAATAATCCACACAGATCACTATCCATTATAGTACTTGCAGGCCTGTAATAAACTGAAACAAACCAAGCATTATATGTGGCTGGGGTTTCTACAACAATTTCATTTAGTGATCAAATATAAGAAGGGAAACATAAACATGTTGGCCAACATGCTTTCAATTCCACCCACATTAACGATCACAATTTTGGGGACTTTGATGCACATGCAGCCATTCAACCATGATACATAGAGAGAGGTATATTCATAGGATAAGAAATTCAAGGAGGTGTTTGTACAGTTGCAGAGCCAAGGTCATGCACACGATGGTGACAACATAATTGACTACCATATTTAGAATGAGTTACTCTACAGGTTGGATAAGTTATGTGTTCTTAAAGGTGAGCGATTGAAGTTAATCATAGAGGCTCACACCTCTAAGGTTGTAGGGTACTTTGATCTAGGGAAGACAATGGCTAAGTTTTCAAAGCGTTGAAACTTCTAGGGGGTCGATATTTCTAGGTTTCATTTTGTTGTTAGTTTTTGTATTTCTCTTAGTCCCATTTTCCGTATTAAGGGAGTCCCTATTTTTCTTGAGAAATTTAATGAAGGATAAATTGGAGGGAAAAAATTTGTGCTATGTTTGTGATTGATTTTATATTTGTGCTTTTGTGGAAAATTTTAATAGTTAAAAAACCAATTTGTTTTTTATTCAACAACTCAAAAGAATAATTTATTGAGTCAAATAATTTATATGAATACAAAGTTTTGGGAATATTAAATCATATCAAGTGTTGGAAAATTAGCAAGATTAGAGGCAACTAACAAACCAATTTTTACTAATTTGACCTTATATGAAAGCCCTTGATAGATTACAAGTCATGCAAAAATTGTCATCTTATAAGATAGTCATATAGTACAAACATTCTGCAGACACATTACGCAATGCTTGTCTTAATCCTTTGAGAACAATTGATTGTTAAGAAATGAGGATCAGGGACGTATTAGATGAATAATTGAACCAAATTAGCATGGATTAAATTGTCGTAATAAATGAACCAAATTCCAACCCAATCTCTCTAAAAGGGCCCCATCAGGGAAAATTTTAAGAACCACCATAAATTTATATGTATAATAAATGGGCGAATCCCCATGATACATAGGAAAAATGGGAGGCGATTTTATCAATAATATAATATGTATATATAATTTTTTTAGCAAATTTTTCACTAGATTATATTATCTTGTAAAATCATGGAGAATCTTTCACTGAATTATAAAATCTTGTAAGATCTTGGCAAATCTTTCATTAAATAATAAAACATTGCGAAGTCTTGGCAAATGTTTTGTTAAAGTATGAAACCATATATGATAATAGGAAAACATATTCATTAAATTGTAAGATACTAACATACATGTTTGGAAAAAAGAAACATAATTTTCTCTTCCTACAAACAATGTTGCAAGTTTCAGTGGTCATGTTTGTCAAGGTTCTTACTATACACTCTTTCATATACTTCTATTAGTTTTGATAATATTCCACAACAAAGTTCTTGTAGGTGTTTATCTTGACCACCAGTTCTGTCAAGGTAGGAGAGATATATTTTCTCTACCACTTTTGTCAAGCAATCAAATTTCTTTCTTATTCCATAGACTCCAATTGCGAAAAATAATAATAATAATAATAATAATAATAATAAAATAAAAATAAAATTATATATATATATATATACTATATACATATATATAGTATTATATAATATATATATATATAATTTATATATCTAATTGCTTATTAAGCATAATTTCATTTACCTTCATTACGTCTTTCATTTTCTACAATTGTAACATGTGGATTAATTTCCTTTTTGATGCACAATCTTTGCCTTTTAGGAAATATGGTGCAACCAACCCCTATAGATCATTACGACAAACTAAGAATAACAGAGAAGATGAAAGGTTGTATAAACCAACAAATTTTTCAAACAACTAATCCAACATCAGTACCTTAACTTTTTCATGAAGATATCATATTGAGAATGTTTGAAAAATGGAGGGAATTTTGGGGCAGCAACTATCTCTCTTTTGTGAGGGTGATGCGGAAAGAGTGATAAGATTTCACTGTTTTGATTTTTTTTTTTGTTAAATCAGAAAAACCAATATTGATGAAGATATTGGTATTTTTTACTAAATTTTGTGAAGTAACTAAATGTAGCTTTAATCATTCACCTTAATATTTTTTTTTCAATATAATTTCCTAAGTCTATTTAATATCTTCATTATCATAAAAACCAACCTATATCCATCTTAACTCCACATCTACCACTCCTTAGAGGGATGAAAATCTATTTATTCCCTCTCAGCACTTGGTAGACCCGGAATTAAGATGGATCTAAGCTGATAGAATTTCCCCTTTAAATAGTCTATAGTCACATGAATAACATGGTATTACCATTGGTCAATACCATGGGTTATCATAAACCTAGAGCTTAAAAACTACTATTGGTAATTTTTAAAAATTAATAATTGAATTTTATTTATTCTTTTATTTTAACCAAGTTAAAATGTTTAAGTGACATTAAATTACAAGATCCATTTTTACTCTTGATCTACTAAGTCCCGAAAGGGATCAAATTTTTTTTCAGTCTATGCTAGTTTACATATCACTATATTTGATCTCTCTTGGTGCTTAGTAGATCCAGAGTAAAGACAAATCTATGTTAGTTTAATTCCCCCTTTAAATAGGCTACATTCCACGTGAATACCATGGGTCAATACCATGTGCCATATTTATTTTTATTAATATTAATATTAGGGTTAATAATGCTTTTTTGCATGTTATTAATAATTATTTGGCCCATAGTATTTGGCCCATAGGCTTCACCTAAATATAACACATATTTTGTGTCCTTAAATATAAGGTGACTTATGGAGTAAATATAAAAAAAATGTTTTATTTATCTACCATACCTCTTGTTTATTTATATTTTTATTTAATTACATACCTCTTTTATAAATTATTTTATTGGCCCAAGGATTCCCTTAAATAAAACCTCTTTTTTGAGGCCTTCTAAATAGAAAGGTTAGGAAAAATAAAAAAGAGGTTTATTTATTATATTTTTATTTATTTACACCCTGTGTTTCGTAAATATAAGTGACTTATATATATATATATATATATATAATATATATATATTATATATTTATTAATTATATATCGTTATATTTATATTTTATTAATTTACCATACCTCTTTTATAAATATGGTATGTGGCCAATAGGATTCACTTAAATAAAACCTCTTTTTTTAGCCTTCTTAAGTAGAAAGAGGGTTATGGACTAAATATTAAAAGAGGTTTTATTTATTTACCATACCTCTAGTTTATTTATATTTTTATTTATTTACGATACCTTTGGAGTAAGTATAAAAAGAGGTTTTATTTATTTACTATACCTCTACTTTATTTTTATTTTTATTTATTGGGACCAAATACAACCTCCCAAACCAAAAAAATGGGTGATTGCAAATGAATTTAACATTGCAAAGCAGAAAATCGGGCGATTGTAATGGAATATAATCTCCCAAACCAGGAGAATGTAGGAATTTACAGGGTAAGTTCCTCAGAAAGAACACCAAAAGGACACCGCTCACAACCAGATCTCAAATCAATCACCAGTATTTTGATGTGGTTAAAAACCTCAGAGAGGGAAACAGTCCACGGCCTGCGCCAACGTGGCTACTACAGGCAATTTATTAATAAAAGAATGAAAATTACATAAGCTTCTCTCATGCACGGTGAACCTACAAATGACCCTCCATGCGCTTTAAATAGAATTCATGGACCAATCGGGTGTCAAGCCACGGATCAAGTGTCGGTAATACCGAGGAGAGAATGAACCGTCGATCACTACATATCGGGACCGTCGGATTGTAAGTTACAAAATGTACAACGGTAAAGAAACACACTTTACCTAACTCTATACCTAACTCTAAACTAGACCAAGTTGAACTTAACTATTTCCTATGTGTCGGAATATCCTAACATCCCCCCTTAAGAACAACTTGGGATAGGATTGAAGGATTTACAAATATGACACAATAGGAGAAGGAAGGAGGCACTAGAGCCTATCCCCCCTTAGTGACAACTTCCTAAACTCCAAGCATATATCGAAGTTTAGAGAACTTCGCCTCTGTGAGAGCCTTTGTGAAGATGTCTGCAACCTGATCTTCTGTTGAACAATATTGCACTTCAAGAACATGGTCATGAATGAGTTTTCTGATGAAGTGCATGTGTAGTTCAATGTGTTTGATGCGCTGATGCTGGACTGGATCTTTGCATAGCTGAATGGCACTTTGATTATCACACCAAAGTGTGGTTGGATGCTGCTGCTCAAAGCCAAATTCTGATAGGATCTGACGAAGCCACAAGGCTTCCTTACTAGCTTCCACGACACCACGATACTCTGCTTCTACTGACGAAAGAGAAATGGCAGCTGTTTCTTACAAGCCCATGTAATAGGTCCTAAACCAAGAGTGAAGACATAACCGGCAGTAGACTTCCGATCATCAGGGTCACCAGCCCAATCAGAATCAGTGAAACCAACTAATAGAGGAGTTGCTTTGGCACTGTAATGAATCCCAAACTGTACTGTACCTCGAACATAACGAAGTATTCTTTTAGCTGCTTTCCAATGACTTTCACGGGGGTTTTGCATAAAACGAGCAACAAGGCCAACAGCAAAGGAAAGGTCAGGACGAGTATGGGTTAAATACAAGAGTTTTCCTACAAGTTGACGGTATAAGGTAGCATCAACTTCAGGAGAAGTACAAGAGACTGAAAGTTTGACTCCAGACTGAAAGGGAGAAGGAGCTGGCTTACAATCTTCCATGTGAAAATGACGAAGAATATCACAAGCATACTTGGACTCGGAAAGGGAAATACCCTCCTTGGATTGCAAGACTTGAAGACCGAAAAAATAGTGTAAGTGTCCTAAGTCTGTCATTTCAAATTTCTTTTTAAGGCTGGACTTCACATGGTTTATAAGGTTGGGATCACTACCAGTAAGAATAAGATCATCAACATGAAGAACAAGGATGATAAGAGAGTTGCCCACTTTCTTGGTGTAGACAGTATTGTCAGAATAACACCTAGAAAAGCCAGATTCTAAAAGAAAGCTATCCATTTTGGCATACCAAGCCCGAGGAGTTTGCTTGAGACCATAAAGATATTTCTTAAGTCAACATACAAGGCTGGAGTCTATTTGGATGAAGCCAATGGGTTGTTCCATATAGATTTCTTCATGCAAGTCCCCATGCAAGAAGGCAGATTTAACATCCATCTGATGGACTTCCCATTTTAAAGAGGCAGCAAGGGAAGAACAAGGCGGATAGAGTTCATTTTGGCAACAGGGGAGAAGGTTTCAGTGTAGTCAATGCCTTCAACCTATGAAAAACCCTTAGCAACAAGACGAGCTTTATGTTTATCAACTTTCCCATCTGGTCCATACTTGGTTCTGTAAACCCATTTACATCTAAAAAGTTTGCGTCCCTTTGGTAGAGGAACAAGATCCCATGTATCATTTGCCAACAATGAATGATATTCTTCATTCATAGCTGCTTCCCAATGTGGATGGCCTGAAGCTTCTGCAAAAGTGTCAGGATCATGAATTACTGGAGCTTGAGCGAGTAAAGAAGAGGCTCTTTCAAACTGAGAACGTGTACGTCGCTGATCTGTAGGATCACCGGCAAGATCACCTGCTGCATCCCGAGTAGCACGGACCCATCTTGGAAGGTGAGGATCCTGAGAAGGTGGGGGAGGATTGTCATCCTCACTTTCATCATCTGAAGAAGAAATGTTTTCAAAAGTAGAAGAGATAGGAAGAGGTGGCACATCCGCCGGACTAAGCTCGCAGGCCGATTTATTTTCATCAAATTTTACATCTCTTCTAATGATAACATTTTTGGACTTAAATGGAATAAGTCTATAAACTTTTACATCTTCAGAATATCCAACAAAAGTACATTTCTCACTCTTAGGTTCTAAAGCTTTATGCTTTTCATCTGGAATATGGGCCCATGCTTCACTTCCAAAAACACGAAAGTGACTTACATATGGTTTAATGGAACTCCAAGCTCTTCTGGAGTGATATTCTTTAGAACCTTAGGAGTAGTGCGATTTATTATATAATGTGCACAATTAATTGCTTCGGCCCAAAAACTAAGACTGAGTCCTTTAGATTGCAGCATACAATTAGCCATTT
>APFE030366979.1:175065-206926 GCA_000404065.3 Pinus taeda
CGATTGGTCCATGAATTCTATTTAAAGCGCATGGAGTGTCATTTGTAGGTTAACCGTGCATGAGAGAAGCTTATGTAATTTTTCATTCTTTTATTAATAAATTGCCTGTAGTAGCCACGTTGGCGCAGGCCGTGGACTGTTTTCCTCTGTGAGGGTTTTAACCACGTCAAAATACTGGTGTATTGATCTGTGATCTGTTTGTGAGTGGTGTCCTTTTGGTGTTCTGTCTAAGGAACTTACCCTGTAAATCCCTACATGGTATCAGAGCTATTTGAGGGCCGCGTCCGTTGGTGATCCAAATCTGAAGCCGGTAGAACTGCATGCGGCTGTCGTTTCCTAGATCTACTGTTTCTGATTGCTTTTGGGCTAAGAGGACTTCTCTGTTGTGTTCGGAGCATCTGTTCCAGTGAGGAACCCCTTTCGTTTCACGCGAAAAGGTTTCCGGTAGCCCTATCTGCATCATTTTTAAGATATGGAGGTATATAGTGTTTATCTACAGTTTACTGTTATTTTCTCTCTGGTTATTTCGGTTTTTGTTTATTTAGCCTTTTTTATTACCGGAGCTATACCTTTCATTTCTGCGTATGCTCTTTGCCCTGCGACTCTGTACGATCTGGGCAAATTAAAAAGGACACCACTCACAACCAGATCTCAAATCAATACACCAGTATTTTTGACGTGGTTAAAACCCTCAAAGAGGGAAACAGTCCACGGCCTGAGCCAATGTGGCCACTTCAGGCAATTTATTAATCAAAGAATGAAAATTTACATAAGCTTTCTCTCATAGACGGATTACCCGACAATGACCCTCCATGCGCTTTAAATAGAATTCATGGACCAATCGGGTGTCAAGCCACGGATCAAGTGTCGGTAATACCGAGGAGAGAATGAACCGTCGGATCACTACATATCGTGACCGTCGGATTGTAAGTTACAAAATGTACAACGGTAAAGAAACACACTTTACCTAACTCTATACCTAACTCTATACTAGACCAAGTTGAACTTAACTATTTCCTATGTGTCGGAATATCCTAATAGAGAATCGGGTCAAATGAGTCTTTTCATAGTTTATCCGCCCCTTTTTTCTGGCTAAAATAAAAAATAAAAAAATAAAAAATTAAATTTTAAATAAAAATTGGGCTAGATATATGAAATGGATGTTTTATAAAAAAAATCACCCCTTTAAAATGAAAACCCCTTAAATTTCGCCCTTGGGCTAAAATTCACCCATAAAATTTACAATGAGCCCAATTTCATAGTGGAAACTATGGAGGAATTAACTCATAGGACCATTTTCACAAAAGGGTCTCAGTTTCACAAATTTGGGTTCAAAACCTTCTGAAAGTAGTTTAAGGCATAAAACGGCATTTGTTTGGGTGTAACACTTTCCAATTAAGCATGCACACCATAGAACTATTCTACACACATATTCCTTTCGACGAGTATAATAATCACATCAATTTGAATCGGTATGTAAATTTTATGCCGCCTAGAAGTTGACCTTCCTATTTTGTCCACCATGATTTACGAGGATATGACATCAACCCTCATTATTCATGGAAAATGGGACAACCATGTGATCATGATGATGAAGACTCCTGAAGAGTCAATATTGTAACTCTATTTAAGAGTTGAAGAAGTCATGATGATGAAGACTCCTAAAGAGTCAATATTGTAACTCTATTTAAGAGTTGAAGGAGTCAAATTTAACCACTAGCAAGCTATCAGGTTGTGTTATAACTAGGCCACTAGGAGGAAAAGGAGTTCCATTGTATTGGAGTGAATTTTGTGCCATAGATGAGAAAATTAGTTGAGAGTTGATAGAGAGAGAAAGAAAAAAGAGAGAAATCCCATAGGCCAAAGGTTTCAATCCATTGTACTTGCATCCATTTGTATTTAGAGAAAGAAAGAGAATAGCAACCTCACCTTCCAACTAGGTTTTCTCCCAAAAGGTTTTCTCAAGTCACATTTGTTGTTCATTGTGGTTGGTGATTTTTATTTCGTTGTCTCTATTTTCAACATATTTTATCTATTGCATGCATAACCATAACATATTAAATAACGAATCCATAAATCTAAGGAGAAATGAACCCTCATAGTGTAGATTTAATATTTTTAAGTATAATTGCATCATATCTCTTATAATGAACTCTCCAGTGGAATATCCACAACAATTTACAGATCATACTCGTAACAAAGTAAGTTTCTTTGGGTATATTTTCAGGAGTTGTAGGTCATCTAGATTGGTTAATTCGAAATTCACAAAACCTTATCCATGGATGAAAAATATATTTATAACCCTCAAGGTCCCATAGAGGATAGGATTTTATGGTTAAACTCGAAGATATAAACCATAATGTAAGCCTCCTCATTGCATCCCTGACCAATAACCTTGGGTTATTCAAAGAAAATGCAAGTTATGATGAAGAGATCATATCAAAGGGAAGATTGGGGTATCAGGAACAATCAAAGAGGGATTCAAGAAAGAACCCAAAAAAGATTATCTCATTTTAAGTATCGTCAAACATTCACAATCCTTGTTCAAGATGGAAGTGAAATTAGACATCAATTTGTATCAAGGTGAGATTGACAATGTGAAGTTAAATCACCAGTTATAGTTGTTAGAAGTTTATTTTAGTTCATCATATACATTAGAGGAAATTTTAGCCTAAAAGTAGCCTCCTAAGGAAAAATAATAAAATAATAGTTAAACTAATAAAATAAGGGTTATAAATTTTGGAGGGAAAAGACAAATCCTACTTTTCTTAATTGTATTTTTGGCTTATTTCCTTATAGTTTTGCTCAAATTTCAAGTGTAGACACTCATTCGATGCGGAATTAAATTCCACATCCAACAAGTACCCATTATGTATAATTTTGAGAAGACCCACATTGATAAAAATTTGAAGATACATTAAAAAAGCGTGTTGAAAATGTTTTTTTTAATGTATCTTCAATTTTTATCAATGTGGGACTTCTCAAAAGTATGTATAATGGGTACTCATTGACATGGAATTTAATTCCACATTCAACGAGTGTCTACACTTGAAATTTGAGTAAACCTATAAGGAAATAAGCCAAAAATACATTTTAAAAAAAAATTGTTTTTTTTTTCTTTTCCCTCCAAAATATTTACATGCACCTCTTTCTAAATCTAGATTACTTTGATTGGTTTACATATTATGACATAGAAATTACGTGAAAATTTCATGGGCACTTTTAGGCTAAAATTTCCTCTAATGGAGGAAAAACAAGATATTATGTTTGTGCGACTAGAATTATAGGGTCATATCTTGACCTCGTGGTAAAACCACATGGAAATCCAATGACTAAGTGGGAGGATTTTATAAGAATCATAAAGTATCAATTATACCCTATTGGGTATGTGAAAGACTAGTTGATCTAGTGGCATTTCTTCAGGTAGAAGGATGGGAAAAGTGTATAAGAGTACACCACAGAATTTAGAAATTGGCCATAATTATGGATGTCTAGCCAAAGAACCCAAACATACTCCTCAAATATGTAGGGGTCTCTACACAACCATCCACACAAGAAAGTGATGTTGTTAAAATCCATATTGGTGGATGAGGCTTGTGTACATCCACAATAATTGGAGAACATAGGCCAAAATAAAGGAGAATCAAGTGGATCAAAGCACAAGGAGCATTAGGATGCCTCTAAGGAGGGGAAGAAGAAGTGGAAAGTGGAGGAAGACAAAAATACAACAACCAAAACACATTAGTGAAAAGATCCCACCAAACACTACAACCATTGCAACATTGATTGTCGTACAAACGAGAAGTGTTGGAAGTCACCTCTAAAGCTCAACCCAAAGAAACAAAAGAAATATGCCAAGAAGAAAAATATCATGGCCACATATTTGAGTAATTTGGTGGAAATCAATTCAAACATGGATGGGAATATTGTATATACATCGATACAAAAGGAGGTGAATTTGAGTGGCCTTCAATAATAGGAAGAGAATGAAATGACCAGACTCTTCCATATAACTTATAGAGGTCAAGAAGACAAAAATTGATGCTCTATTTGGCTCGGGATCATAAGTGAATCTTATAGTATCAAATATGGTCAAGAAAATAGGAGTGGAGACTCATGATCATCCTAACCCATATTTATTGGGATGGGTCAAAAAGGAGGTAGAGATAAAGGTAACCAAATAATGCAAAATCAAATTTGCTACCAATGTTGACTTTAATGATGAAGTAGAATTGGATGCAGTTCCACTAGATGTATGTGGTTTTTTGTTTGTGAGTCCCTATATGTACATGAAAGATGTTATATTAATGTGGAGAACCAGCCAATATTGCCTCATCAAGGAAGAAAAATCTTCGTCATGGATGCACAGAAGGGAAAGTTGCACATCTCACTAGTAAGTTCTAATTGGGAAAAAAGGTTGATCAATTCTAGCAAGAAGTATGTCTTATTGTTTTTAAGAGAAAACCAATCTATAGAAGATTATATGAGAGCTAAGTCATCCCTAGAGGGGTGCACCAAGGAAAAAAATACAACTTGAAGAGTTGTTATAGGAATACAAGGGTGTGTTCCAGGAGCCTAAAAGGATACCACCCAAGAGGGAAGTGGAGTGTGAGATCCAATTGTTGTTGAACTCTTTGTTGCCAAACATTGGGATATGCATGGAGTTCTTTATAGAGGTAAACGAGTTGAAGAATAAATTATAGTAGCTATTGAAACAAGGTGTCATTCGACCAAGTATCTCAACATGTGGGTCACCCATCATCAATATGCTAAAGAAGGACAAGACTTAATAGATGTGTATTAATAACTAGGCATTAAACAAAATTACACTCAATACTAGATGCCCCTTATTGAGGATATATGGTATATTGGATCAATTGCAACAATCCAAATACTTCACCAGCATGTGGGTCACCCATCATCAATATGCTAAAGAAGGACGAGACTTAATAGATGTGTATTGACTACTAGGCATTAAACAAAATTACACTCAAGACTAGATGCCCCTTAAACAAAATTACAATCCAAATACTTCACCAAGCTAGACTTAAAGTCAAGATATCACCAAGTTTGGGTCAGAGAAGAAGATAACTAGAAGGATTCCTTCAAAATTAGACAAGGTTTATATGGGAAGATAATAATTTTGTTTGGCCTATGAAATTCACTAGCTTTTCGTGAGGTTAATGAATGATATAATGTGCCCTTTTATAGATTTTATTTATTTGAGTGATACACTAGTATACAATCACTTGGGAGGAGACATTTCACATTTTATGTAGGCGATAGAGAAATTAGATAAGCACTAATTGTTGGAAAATATCAAGAAGTATGAGTTTGCACAATAGTATTTGGTGTATCTGGGATATATGATAGGTGGAGTATATTTGAAGATATATCCTACCAAGATGGAGGCCATCATGAAGTGGTTGATGCCTACTAATGTTTCTAAGGTCACTAGTTTCATTAGGGAAACACTATACCTGAGGAAATTCATAGCCTCACTTTCAATAGTAGCAACACCACTCCATGACATAACAACGAGTGACAAGAGTTTCCAATGGGGAAAGGGTTAATAGAGGACATTTGAGGATTTAAAGTACAAGGTCAGCCAAGCACCAATTTTGGCATTACCAAACTTGCAATAGTCATTCGAAGTGGGGAAAATTGTGAGTGGGTATGTTAAGGGAGAAGTCTTAATGCAAGAAGGAAGACCTACTTGCTACCATTCTAAAGTATTTCATGGGGTGGTTCCTAACACCCTTACTTACGAAAAGGAGATATATTCCCCAGTGTAAGCCATGAATAAATAAAAACACCGTCTCATGGGAAAGGAAACAAAAATCCACACTGATCACCAACCACTATAGTATCTGCAGGCCCAGAGTAAGCTATAACAAAATAGAAATTACAAGTGGATGGAGTTTCTACAACAATTTATTTTAGTGATCAAGTACAACAAAGGAAAATTAAACAAGTTGGTTAGCTTGCTTTCACGACCACCCACATAAAAGATCACAACTTTTAGAACTCATATGCACATGGATCTTTTCACCTGCGATGCATATAGAGATGTATACATATAGGATGAATACTTCTAGGAAGTGTTTTAGTAGTTGCAAAGCTAGAGTCATGTGCATGATGGTGACAACAAAGTTGACCACCATCTCCATAATGGATTACTCTATAGATTAGATAAAATATGTGTTCCTAAATGTGAATGACTATAATTCATCATAGAGGCTCACACATCCAAGGTTGTAGGGTATTTTTATGTAGGAAAGGCAGTGACCAACTAGTAGTGGTGTGTGTATTGGTCCCATATGCAAGAAGAGCTAGCTAGTTTCATAAGAGGATGCAAGATTTGTTGTAATAGTAAGCTTAGTAACAAGAAACAGGGTCTATGCCATCCCTTTCTTGTACCCACTTGTCCTTCGGAAAGCATTTCCATGGAATTTGTGGGAGGTTTACCAACAACCAAGAATGAACATGACAACCTATTCATGGTAGTTGATAGGTTCATAAGATGTGTGTTTTAGTGCCTTGTAAGAAGACCATTAATGGGAAAATATGCAACAAACTTGTTCTTTAGACAGGTCTGGGTGCGCTTTGGGATACCAAGGAGCACCATTTTAGATAGGGAAAAAACATTTATGACAACATTTTGAACTACATTGTGGGATAAGATGGACATGAAATTGAAGAGGTATAAATCATTCCATCCATATATATGTGGGAAATAAAAGCAATAGATAGTAATTTGGTGTAGCTTTTGAGGAGTTACAATCAAAAGCATCTAAGGACTTGGGATGAAAAACAAGATAATATTCAATGGAAATAGTAGAGCAATCCACACCTACTAATAAGTCCCCATTTGAAACATTTTTTGGATATTTTTCACCTTCACCTTTGGATATTGCATATAAAAAATGAGGAGGAGTGAGGAGGATCTTATAGGGGATACCTTAAGGGAAGAAAAATTTGTTAAAAAGATCAAGTAGATACATCTATAGGTATAACAGACACTACAAAAGCCATAAGAAAAATACAAGGCTATCAGTGATCAACATAGGATAGAAAATTCATTCAAGGTGGGAGATAGAGTATGATTACAATTGAACATGGAGAGGCTACAGGGTTTTGGTATGAAAATAAAGGATCTGTGATATGGTCTCTTTAAAATATTTGAAAAGGTGGGAGATAATGCCTATGTACTTAGTCTAACCCCATACATGCACATTTACTCAGTGGTGACTGCAGAGAATCTGAAACCCTATGAGCCTTTTATGCTTGATTAGGAAGAGGAATATGTACTACCTTCTGTAGGGGATTTTGCACGAGATGCTCAGGTAGACTTGACATATGATACCATTTTGTAGAAGTTCAGGACTACAATATATGGGCATAATTACCTTTTGAAGATTGGGTTGAAAGGGTTGCTTCTAAGAAAGGCTAAATGGTACTCTATAGAGAAGGTAGAGGACAATTTTCCTCACCTCATTTAGTGAGTGTTTTTGGGGAACAAAATCCTCCCAAAATTTGTAGGTATGATCTATATTGGATCATTATATTATTTTCCATCCATCTTGATGCTTTCAAAGTGCAAAAAGGGGAGGAATTGACTCACAAGAAAATTATTAACAACATGTCTCAGTTTGGAAAATTGAGGATTGAAACCTTCTTAAATTAGTTTGAGGCATCAAATGAATTTTTTTGGGGTAAAACTTTGCTACTTCAGTTGACACCCACCAATGATATTCTAAATAGAAACACTTTTCCAATGGCACAAGAATCACCTCAACTAGAGTTGAAAAATTTATGCCACTCAGAAGTTCAACTTGATGTTTTTTCCACCATGATTGAGAGGATGCTATGTCAACCCCCATTATTCATGTAAAGGGGATAACCATGTGAGCATGATGAGGACAACTCTAGAAGAGTCAACTTTGTAACTCTAGTTAAGAGTTAGAGTCAAACTTAAGCACTAGTAAGTTATCGAGTTGTGTTACAACTAGGCTACTAGGAGGAAAAGGGGTTCCATTATATTGGTGTTAATTTAGAAGCTCAGTGACAAATTCTAAACATTGGAAGATATTCCTCTTTTCGAGAGGACCAATTTTGACTATTGAAGTGCTCAATTTGGACAAGGGAAAGTGCATATTTGAATTAAGCCCCACATGTGCATATTTGATCAAGTCGGCCCAAAAGATAAATGGGACACCCATGGGTGGATATAAATACAAGTCAAGTGACCCTCATTTGGAAATCATCATGAAGAATTCTTCTATTCTTCTTTCTTTGGTTTTGGCTTGCATAGGTCTAGGATGGTTCACGAAAGTTCGCTTGCACAAGTTTGAGATTGCAAGGTCTAAAGCTCACACGCATGCTAGGGTTTTGGTTTCTAACCACATGCATGACACATGAATTTTTTTATTACAACCACATGCACACAGACACATGCATTCGATTGGGACATAGGTTTTGGTTTTATCATTTCACTGCAGATTCCACTCGTTTGACCACAGGGTTCGATAGTTGAGCGTAGATAGTGACAATTGATTGTAGCCTTATGAAGAAGGATTTTAATTATTAGCTTTATTGAAGAATATCATTTAGCTAATTTTGTTGAATAGGATTATGTTTGAATATATAAATCATTTTACTCTCTTTTGCTAAATCATTTAATGACAATGTTATGAAGAAGAATTTGAAAGGGTTTCCCCATAGTGGGTTTTTCCTTGGTCTCCAACCAATCCTAATGTGTCTATGTGTGAATATTTTTCTTCTATTGTTCCTTTATGTTCCACCGCATCGAAAATGATGTTTTTATTTCTATATAATTGCATATGTTGTAAATATGAATAATGTTATGATGCTATGGGGTGAATTATATATGTAAATGACGAAATTAAATTATCAAAGAAAAGAACAATATAACCCTAAGAAAAATCAACATGGTATCAGAGATGGGTTGAATAAAAGTTATTGAGATCACCCTTAAGAAGACACCATTGATGGATGCAGGAGAAGATGGTGGAGACCTAAAAGAATGAAGGTTTAAAGGTAATCCTAGGCAATTTGTGTATTAGGGTTTCATAGATATTATGAGGTTAGGGTTTGGAAGAAACCATGGATTATGAAAAAAGTTTGAGATATGCACTCTAGAAGCCCTAGCATGATCAACATGAGTATGTTTAAGCACTTGCGATAGGTTCGATGTAGCCTTAGATGGGATAATATTATCTAGGCCTCATTATTGTTGAATTTGATGAATATATTGAAGGCATCAATGTTAAATGGTAAGTGGAAAATCATGACTCTTGAAGGTTGTTTCAAGAGGGAGAACTCACCTCTCATTAAGATAAGTACCTTTTAGATTTATGTTACCTCTTTGTGATTCTATTCCTATTTGAGTTTATTTTTTTGATTATTACTTATACTTCCTACATGCATATTTGAGTATTTTGATACTTCTAACCTCCTGATAAATTGTGATAACTGGATCCTTTTAGAGGATCATGGCTAGTGTAGGAAGAGAAGAGCTAGCATTGGAAAAGGAAAAGAGGCACCTGATGAAAAGTTGAAAAAGTGTTACAACTTCCTATGTGAAATAAGAAGGTGCACAGTTATTTGAATACTACAAGGTATGTATGGTGCTTTATTTCAATGTTATGTTTCAGCTGCAATATTGGATGACAAGGTAAGCTCTAAGGTATGATGAGAACATCACCTTCACAAATGGCTCATGCATGCATATGAAAGTAAGTTTTATTCATGGTACTGTTGACGGTGCTGGAACTGCCAACATGTCAAGGGATCTCCCCAATAAGAATTACCAATTAGACCTCAGACTGTTTGGCATAGGAGTCCCAACAATGGGTCGTACAATATCACCTTAACCACAGTTTCTCATAGAGGCAAGTAAGATGTCCCTATTAGTAGCAAGAGTGTGACATATGTGGCAAGTCAAGGAAGGTGCATGAGATGTTCTAACACATGGAGGGTGAGGTGAGTGCATCCTTTGGAAACCTGTGATAACACTGAGTTAAGAAGGGAACACACGAGCAAAGATGCATCATAACATGGAAGGAAAGTTAACTAGCAATTCAAAGTGATAGTTAAACCAACAACACATTTCAGTAAGATTCATACATACATATACAAAAAATAGCCACACATGCATGCGTAAGAAAATATATACATATATCATTTAGAGTAAACAAGATAATTGGAATACAATATGACATATGCATGAAACATGTTGGCTCTATTATATTAGGAAGTGTAAGTTCTAGTCATACAATACAACCATGACCAACCACTAGTTCCGATAGAAAAATGTTATAGTCATTGTCACCTGTTCCTCCAAAGAGATAAAGTAGCTCTACATAGTGGAGAAGCCAAGGCTCGTTACAATATTATCCAAGCTTTCTCTAGGATATTCCTATTGGAAGCTTGGATGACCAAAAGCCTTTACAATGAGTTATGAGGTTCTATTCATAGCAAAGGGTGGGGTGACCCTTGCCATTCACCTTTGTGACTGTTTGTCTATCCTCATGACTCTTCAACTACTCTATCACTGTTACATTCAACTATCGACACTTGAACATCCACTTGACAAGACGTTACATACAATATGCACATGTACCCATGTGAGACAAAATTTCTTGAGCAAGTCATGCAAGACATCACTAACATTCAGACCATTGTGGTGAGACCAACTCTCTGACATACTTGTGATGGTCGATGGTGGTGAACTGATGCCCAACTTGGTCATCCGTGAGGGTGTCCATGCACTCAATGGTGACATCCTGCTGAAAGCAAACTCTTGCCTCCGTTGCATCCGGGTACACTAATATGGCTCCTTTATCTAACTCGTTTGATAGCATACGCATCATCGTCTTGAGTGTGGCTAGACCAACAACATATTGATGCATAGTCTTTGTGTTGATCTCCAAGTGTGTGTTGGTGACCATGCGCATCAACTTGTCAAAGTACATTTTCAGCTCCAGTCGAACTTGCTTCTTGTCTTCACCTCCATAAGTGTGCCAAATGGGTGGGATCACATGTGTGCACACAATGACATGCATGTTGTTGAATTCCCTTGCATACGATAAAAAAAACTGCTCACCTTGTCTGCTTTGTGCCAGCTGCTGGGATGGATCTATAACTTGTGTGGGTGCAGTTTCATCCATCTATGCATTTTGTGCCCCCTGTTGTACCTGTTCCTGCTGCAACTCATTCTCTCCTCTGTGCGCCTCATATTCTTCCTTGAGTTGTCGCCTTAGCACATGTAACTCCTTTGTTTCTATCTATGCCTTCGCGTGATATTCATGTCACACTGTCACCTCATAGCCTTAGTCTCCAAAGTTGCTTTCATCACAAGTGTACCTTCTTGAGCTTCAACTTTGTTCTACCTCTGTGTTGTCAACAACCTTCCTCTTGCATTCGTTGCGTGTAAGTGTGTTACCTTTTGTTGTTGCTGATGGTGTTGCTCGTTGTGATACTTCTGCCATATTATCTTGATGTCCTTGTCTATGAACAATTTAATGTCTTCATAGGTAGGCAAGCTCATAAACACTTGGTTGGATGCAACCCAGTTGTGCTCTCAACGATGTCCTTTGACTCTACTCTCCTAGAAGCCATTGTACCTATGTTGCTGAGAGGCAGACAAACACCTATGATACTTGGAGACATAGCAACACTCATGATAAGCAATATATCAGTTGAAAACCAAAACAAAATAGAGGACTGACATTCAACATACCTGTGTGATTATCTGTGAAGATTTCGCAATTTCTACCGAGAGGCTAGGAGACTGACTACCAAAATTGCACAAGGCACAATCCGGGCTGTCAAGAGGCCGACTGACTACTGGAACTGCGTAATCTATAGTTCAGCATGGCCTGCTAAGGACTAAAACTATGCAATGTGTAATTTCAGTCAGCAATTACATGCATCCAGCAAACTGCATTGCGCAGTTTCTGGGGCCAGCAGGACACTGCCTCCAAGAATTGTGCAATGCAAGATCGATGGTCAATGTTGGGCCATACTTGTGCAATTTCTGGAGGGAAGTTAGAGCCTTCACTTTCGGAAATGTGCAATGCTAGCCGGACAAGGCACGGTCCGGGCCAAGGCAGCCCAGGACGGCCGTCGAGCAACTGAAAACATGAGAAATCTGAATAAATGATGATATGAGTGCAAACAAGAGTGAATGATCATACATGCAAATATCAAGTGCAGGATTCAAAAGACAGGAAAGCATTCATGTGTTTGAAGCGAGTCACCGCAATGGCAACCGTTCGTGGAAAAACAATGTCATGCATGCGACAACACTGAGATGTGAACGAAAACTGAAATGGTGCTTCTACAAGCTAACATACATCAAAAAAATAGCAAGTTCTCACTGAAATAAAGCAGATAACACTCACACAAAGAGAAACACAAAAAGCGATAGAAACACAACGTGAGACATGAAAAGCGGGCTAACCCCGAAATAGCTGAGCTGAATGTGCCAACAAATCGTAGATGCAATGTGGGATGTTAGAGTTGAAAGGTTGATGTGAGGAATGAGCTCTACAGTGTCCGTTGATGAGTTTTGATAAAATCAAGGTTGTGACGTGCATGTCACAAATCTAGGAAAAGCGACACTTGGCGAGGAGTTTCTGAAATGGCCCTTGCATGTAACCTCCAGTTGCTAAAAATTGATCCTTGAATCAAGGGATGCCTTTGCTTGATGCCTTGGGAGAATTAGTCCATGCATGCAAATCAATTTTTCTCGGTCTTGGAGGGAACCAATCATCCTGAAGGCACATGCATAGGTCTGCGAGCCTATGATGAATATTTGCGCAGTTTCTAGGCTGAGCAGAAATGGTTGTCCCAGAGGGATTATGCAATTTCTAGGGGCAACAGGAGATTATTACCCAGAATTGTGCAATTTCCAAGCTAAGCAGTTGTCCTGGGATGAATTGCGCAATTTTTGAGACGAAGACTGTGAGGAAGAATTGTGCAATTCTGGAGCCCAACTGGGTTTCCAGCTAGGTTTGTGCAATTTCTGGAGGGAAGGTTGGTTCCCCTCCAAAATTGCGTAATTCCTAGAGGGAGCTACTCAAACAGCAACTGGCATTAAGTTCGGAAACAAATCTGTGAAGGGGGTGGAATAAACCTTCATGCACATGCTGATAAAATTTTATGAAATAATTGACGTTGATGTGCTTGACAGTGCAAGACATGCTACTGAGGATGGTCCGTAGGGAGGCTCCAAAAAAAAGTTACGGAAAATTTTTGGAGGGTGGTTGTAGCCACTACAACACTTGGCGACACACTGGTAGAACTCCAACTCTCTGAATGGATCTTGTTCATGAAAAGCAAGTATAACACCTCTGCAAGTATTCTTCAACTCTCTGATTGTCTTGGTTTCCATATTTGCTTGATTGTAAGATTTAGCATCTACCAAGCCCTTAGTCGGTCAACACACATTCCAAGCCAAGCCAACATAGTTGTTTCAATTGAGGATGACGGGTATATTGGTGCACAAGAAGTATAGTCGTCAGAGTTTTAGTTTCATCTCTAGTGTTGCTCCGCTGCTAGCAGGCCTGGAAAGTACCCCGATGGAGTCATGCAAGAACATAAGCATTGCTCCACTACCAGCGAGCCTAGCCAGTACCCTAGCAGAGTTACTTGCAACACCTCTCTGCACAGGAAGCCTTTCTCCTCTTTCGCCTTATTCATTTTTCATTTTTTCGAAATTTTTTAGTTTTTCATTTTTTCATTTTTCATTTTCATAACTACGCAAAGCACTTATTCATTTTAGAGGCAGAAGAGGGATCCTAACTTATTGAGATAAGAAGAGTTTGTCCCTTCATATAAGTATTTTATATATGCCTCTGAGGTGCCTATTAAATTTTTCCCCCTCACCTTACTCTACTTGACTCAGCTACCAAGGGTTAACCCAAACACAACCGACTAGAGTAAGTGACACTAATTAGCATGCAAGCATTGTGTTTTCACCAAGGTTCACTTTGAACAATGCTTATTTTCCATTGATGTATCATGGAAAAAAGATAACAAGTTCTTCATATAGAGGCAGGACGACAGATAACCAAGTAGTGGTAGCTGTGCAAGGTCTCTTGTACTTTACCCAACTTGTTTCAAGAGTCACACATAGTTTTATGCGAAACTAAACTACGAGTGCAAAACAAGCAAACAAACACAAAACAAATAAAAAGTAGGAGCAACTGTGAAAGTAAAGTGGAAAGAAAACAAGCAAGAAGAAAAACAAACATGTGAGGTAAGTAAGCAAACAAGCATGCAAGAAAACAAACAAAAGAAAACACTACTCCTACTCGTAAGCTAGTTGTGTATGGGCTCGATCACGTGAAGTGATACTTCCAATGCAGCCATCGGCGCATTGGTTGACACATGTTGGTGAAGGCATGGTCCGCAAGCAACCTGGTTTTACGAACTAGCAAACATGAATGATATAACAATGAAGACAGACACACTCCATGTTCAAAAGTGTCCACGGGACATAAGTGAGTGCAAGTGCATGACATACAGTCCATGGACTTGTCATAGTTTTGTGCGACATTCGTGTAGCCCTGAAGCATATGCATACTCTTGACTGTGAAATGCAAGCAAACAAAATAAACAAATACAACTTGCGTCATGCACATGTGCTTGCAATGTAAGATTCCTCCAATGCATGAGCAATGGGATCGTGTAGTTCGAGTGGAGGAAGCATGATCTCTGTGTGAGATTGATCTTCAATGCATACAGATGAGTGATAAGGAGCCTTTGGTGTTTCAACAATTTCCTCATCGAAATTGAAGCCAACCTCAAGATAGCTAGGGCTTGATATAACCATCAGCTCGGGCTGAAGTGCCTCAACAATCTGGGGGGTTTCAACTTCATCAATAGATAGGTCATCATAAACAGGTGGCTTCGAAACATCAACTGCGATAGAATCATCACCGTGATTGAATACAGAAGTAAATAGATCATGAAAACTATGATCATCAAAATCAATGATTTAATCGACATCCTCCTGATCTGATGAATCAAACAGAGGGTCAGGTGAGAAGCAGGCAAATTTTTTCTGGAAAAAGAAAATGAAAATTTTTAAGTGGATTTTCAATGAAAAGCTTATCCTCTTAGTTGTCGGATGATGGACTGACATCTAGTGTGTTTTGCGAGTGATCAACAATAGGTGCATCCATAGATCTAGATACACATGTGAAATCAAGGATGGCAGGTTCACCAAAAATGTCATGAAAGAACAAAGGACGCTTGAACAAAAGGGAGTCATCCTTCGCCAAGTGTTGATGCTCAATCTCCCAGTTATACTCTTCATGAATGAAAACACATGTTGGTTGTGTAACACCCACTGTGTCGATGTCTTGATCCTCATTCAAAACAAGTGTAGAGTCCAGAATGGAAGAACACAAGGCAGTATCATCCAGAGGATCATCTGAGTACGAAGACAGAGGTTGTGGTACAAAATGCATGTGACAACTCGATGGAGTCACAACCAAATCTGTGTGAAAATTAAGCGAAGTGATGTTGGGAGGATGTGACAGTTGAACAGATGTGCGTGTCTGTTCTCCCGCATCACCCTGCCGTGGTGGAGTTGTTTGATGAGGGGACGGTGGATAGTCACTTATGACAGTGACCGTGTATGTCTATGATTATGTAGCTCCATCACTGAAGTATGCCGAGCAAGGCTTGGTCTCAAGCTTCTTCTTAGGATGGACTGATTTGTTAAGACAGTACTCAAATCTATCCCAAAGATATGAAAATTTTATCTGGCTTTTCAGAGCTTGAAACTGCACATCACGGAAGCACTGCCAAAAATCCATAAGTGACTCATGCAAGGCCTTCCGTTCTTGTAACAGTTTTTGGTCAAGATGTTCTGGATCAAAATGATGGAAAGCATCTTTAATGAGATCATAGAAATGCTCAAGTGAGTGCACGCTGTCATCTGGTAGGTTGCAGCACCACCGTCGTGGGGATTTGTGAAGTGTGTGTGAAAGTAGAAGACTGGCTTGTTCGTTAGAACATCCATCTTCACCATCATCCGTGAATTCGAACAAGAGATCAAAAAACTCCCTCATGATGTTGAGATATCCAGGATGCGAAATACATCATCGAGGGATGAGAGTAACATATTCCATGATAGATGTGCAAAGGTTCAAAACAAGATGAGAGGACACAGCTTGTCATCTGGCCCTCCTTCTAGCGCCAAAAAAGTTGACAGTGCTGGACCCGCCAAGATGTCAGGGGATCTCCCTGGTAAAAAGTCCCAATTAGACCTTAGACCATTTGGTGTAGGAGTCCCAGCAGTGGGTCATACGGTATCGCCTTGACCGTGGTTTCACACAGAGGCAAGTAAGATATCCCTATTGGTAGAAAGGGTGTGACATATGTGAAAATTCAAGGAAGATGCATGAGCGGTTTTAACACATGGAGGGTGGGGTGAGTGCGCCCCTTGGAAACCTGTGATAGGACTAAGTTAAGAAGGGAACACATAAGCAAAGATGCATCACAACATGGAAGGAAATTTAGCTAGCAATCCAAAGTGAGGGTTAAACCAACAACACATTTCAATAAGATTCATACATATATATACAGAAAATAGCTACACATGCATTTGTAAGCAAACATATACATATATCATTTAGAGTAAACAAGATAGCTGAAATACAATATGAGATATGCATGAAACATGTTGGCTCTTTTATATTAAGAAGTGTAAGTTCCAGTCATACAATACGACCATGACCAACCACTAGTTCCAACAGCAGAATGTTATAGTCATTGTTGCCTGGTCCTCGAATGAGATATACTAGCTCTATGTAGTGGAGAAGCCAAGGCTCATTACAATACTATCCAATAGTTATCTAAGATATTCCTATTGAAAGCTTGGTAGAACAAAAGCCTTTACAATGAGTTATGAGGTTGTATTTATAGCAAAGGTTGGGGTGACCCTTGACATTCCCCTTTGTGACCGTTCGTCTATCCTCGTGACTCTTCAAATACTCTATGACTGTTACATTCAACTATTGACACTTGAACTTCCACTTGACAGGACGTTATATATAATCTGCACATGTACCCATGTGAGACAAAATGGCTTGAGCAAGCCATGTAAGACATCACTAACATTTGGACCGTTGTGGTGAGACCAACTCTTTGACATCCTTGTGATGGTCGATGGTGGTGAACTAATGTCAAGCTTGGTTGTCCATGATGGTGTCCGTGCACTCTATGGTGATACCCTGCTGAAAGAGAACTCTTGCCTCCATTGCATCCGGGAACACTAATATGGCCCCTCTGTCCAACTTGTCAATATCATGCACATCATCGTCTTGAGTGTGGTTGGACCAACAACATACTGATGCATAGTGTCTATGTTGATCTCCAAGTGTGTGTTGGTGACCATGCACATAAACTTGTCAAAGTACATGTTTAGCTCCATTCGGACTCACTTTTTGTCTTCGCCTTGGTGAGTATGCCAAATAGGTGGGATCGCATGTGTGCGTACAATGACATGCATGTTGTTGAATTCCCTTGCATGTGATCAACATCATTGCTCACCTTGTCTGCTCCGTGCCAGCTACTAGGATGGATCTATAACTTGTGTGGGTGCAGTTTCATCTATCTGTGCATGCTGTGCCCCTTGTTGTACTTGTTCCTGCTGCAACTCATTCTCTCAGTGCAACTCTTATTCTTCCTTGAGTTGCCACTTCAGCACATGCAACTCCTTCTTTGTTTCTCTCTATACCTTCGCACAATCTTCATGTCACGTCGTCACCTCATAGCCTCATTCTCTAAAGTTGCTTTCATCATAAGTGGATCTGCTTGAGCTTGCAACTTTGTTCCGCCTCTGTGTTGTCAACAACCTTCCTCTTGCATTCGTTGCATGAGGTGTGATGCCTTCTACTGCTACTGATGGTGCTTCTTGTTGTGATTTTGCTACCATATTATCTTAATGTCCTTGTCTACAAACAACTTGATTTCTTCATAGGTAGGCAAGCTCATAAACACTTGGTTAGTTGCAACACTCATTGTGCTCTCAATGGTGTCCTTTGACTCTGCTCTCCTAGAAGCCATTGTACCTATGATGTTGAGAGATAGACGAACACCTGTGATACCTGGAGACATAGCAACACTCATGACAAGCAATTTCTCAGTAGAAAACCAAAACAAATTAGAGGACTAACATGCAACATACCTGTGTGATTGTCTGTGAATATTGCGCAATTTCTAACAGGAGGCTAGGAGACTTACTACCAAAACTATGCAAGGCACAGTCTAGGTTGTCAGGAGACTGAATGACTGCTCAAACTACGCAATGCACAGTCCAGACTGTCCTCTTGAGGATGGAAACTACGCAATGTGCAATTTCAATCAGCAGTGACATGCGACCATCAAACTGCATTGCGCAGTTTCTAGGGCCAACAGGACACTGCCTCCAAGAATTACATAATGCAAGCCCAAAGGTCAGTGTTGGGCCATACTTGCGCAATTTATAGAGGGAAGGCAAAGCCTTCGCTTCCAGAAATGCACAGTGCTAGCCAGGTAAGGCACGATCTGGGCCAAGGCAACCCAGGTCGGCCATCAGGTGACTGAAAACATGAGAAGTTTGAATGCATGATGAGATGAGTGCAAACAAGAGTGAATGATATACATGCAAATAGTAAGTGCAAGATTTAGAAAAAGGGAAAACATGCATGTGCGTGAAGCGAGTCGCCACAACGATGATCGTTCGTGAAAAAATAGTGTCATGCATGCGAAAACACTGAGATGCAAACAAAAACTGAAATGGTGCTTTTACAAGCTAACATACATCAAAATGATAGCATGTACTCACTAAAATCAAGAAGACAACACTCACACAAAGCGAAACACAAAAAGAACTAGAAACACAATGCAAGAGATGAAAAGTGTGCTTACCCCAAAACAGTTGAGCTAAATATGCCGACGACTCCTAGATGGAATGTGGGATGTCCGAGATTCAAGGTCGATGTGAGGAATGAGATCTGTAGTGTCCGAGTGATGAGTTTTGATAAAATTGAGGTTGTGATGCGCATGCCACAAATCTAGGAGAAACGACACTTGGTGGGGGGTTTCTAAAATGATCCTTGCATGTAACCTCTAGCTATTAGAAATAGATCCCTGAATCAAGAGATGCCTTTGCATGATACATTGGGAGAAGCAGTCAATGCATGCAAATTAGTTTTGCTCAGTCCCGGTGGGAACCGGTCAACCTGAAGGCACATGCATCGGCCTGCGAGCCTAGGATGAAAATATACAAAGTTTCTAGGCTGAGCAGAGATGGTTGTCCCAAAGGAATTGTGCAATTTTTGGGCTAAGCAGTTGTCCTAGGATGAATTGCGCAATTTTTGAGAGGAAGACTGTTAGGAAGAATTACGCAATTCTAGAGCCCAGCTGGGTATCTAGCTGGGTTTGCACAATTTCTGGAGGGAAGGCTAGTTCCCCTCTAGAATTGTGGAATTTCCAAAGGGAGTTTCTCAACTAGCAATGGACGTTAAGTCCATAAAGCAGCCTATGAAGGGGGTGGAACAAACCTGCATGCACAGGATGACAAGACTCTATGAAATAGCTAAAGCTGATGTGCTTGACAATGCAAGACATTCTACTGAGGATGGTTGGTAGGGAGGCTCCAAAATGAAGCTAAGGAAAAATTTTGGAGGGTGGTTGTACCCACTACAATAGGTACTTATGATGATATGGTGCATTTGGTATTGAGTAATGGTGAAACTACTTAGAAACATTGATTTTTGATATATTGGTATATTTGATGTTTGGAAAATCATCTCACATTTTATGCATGATGGATTTATTAGATGCATTTTGATCTTGATACCATTGTTAATGCTTGTGATAAGCATGATAACCATGATGATAGAAGTGTAAGTAAAATTGATATTCAGGATCTTCTTGTTAACCTTTCTTAGCTTAGTATTTGGATGCCTTGACTTGATGGTTGGGTAATATGATAAATAAGTGATGTAGTGATTATAATCTTTAGATTGTGATGATAAGCATGTCAACTGTCTTAATAATATGACTCTAACCCTTGATGAAATTTTGATGTCATGTTCATACATGATGATGAAGTAGTTGTTGTTAACATGTTATGGTGATGATGGATATATGTTTTAAAACCTAATGTGGTTTGATTTCATGATCTAACAATTATGATGATGTATGAAAATATTATGATAGACAGGTTAATGTTTTGAATGATGATGACTAAAGTAGCTTCCCATTCAGAGGGAGAAACTCTCCATAAGATCCCTGCACCTATTATCATTTGTATTACATGTATAGAATATTCTTTATTGTTGAATTTTTTTTACATAAATAGAAAAATATATGATGTTGTTGGTCTACATCAAGTTCTAATCTGAGAAGAGAGGGTTTCCCTAAGTCTTAGCCCCAACCACATGGAAGCAATCTTACCAGTGCGGTTATAAGCCTCACAACCACACAAAAGAAGTTATATGGGTGGGGTTGTGCATTAGGTCACAAAATCTAAAGCCTCATGCACAAAATAAAAAGTGCACTAGGAGTATGAAAATCCTATAGATATGGAGTAGACATCAGAAAGTTCTATAAGCAGGAAAGTTTGAATATTTGACTTACTATAGAGAATGTTAATGTGTTGACTAAACTTGTGTTTGCAGGGGACCAAAATATGGATATTAGTATGTTGTTTCGATTTGTTCATTGAAGCTAGTACATCATAGTATATGATAACTTTTGCAAGGGTTTTACAAGATTTGGCATAAATGAAATTTTAGAACTTTGAAATGAGGCTTGATAGTTCATTGATATCTTTTGGTTTATGGATTCTTTCAATTCACAATGATAACAAATTAAGGTTTTGACTTCATAATTGATGATTTTCCTTGATGACAGTGCTAGTGGGCATATTTACTTTCAATGATTAATGTTGCCATTGATTTTGTATTGGCTTCATTGGATTTGGCACATTGGTTGAAGTATAAACAATTGTGACTTATCCTTGGTATATGCATTAGCATCTACTGATAAAATAACTCATGTTATGATTATATGGATGGCCTAATGGATTTTTATATTGCTTAATAACAAAATTTTGACATGACAATAGATGAAGCCATGACTTGGTATTTGGATTTAAGTTTTCCCTATAATTTGGTTCAAAGAGTTTGTCATGGGGATATCGGCAGAAACTTTTGTGATTTTGATATTAGTTTTCGTCTAACATCTAAGGCTTGATAAGTTGGCTTAATTTATTTGATTACATAGTATTGATTTGTGTGAGGTCGAGCATATTGGTTTGGTAAAGTGTTATGTTTGTAAATAAAATTGTATGGTTTGAAGAAAGTTTCCCAAGCCTGGTATGTCCACATTGACAGTGACCTCATGAAGCCAAGAAGATGTGTAAATCCAAACCTCTACTTCAAAAGTAGTCCAAGGTATGACTTTGATTTTGCTTTTATATAATGATGGTCTATTCTTGACAGGTAATGAGCCTCTAATGATCAAAGTAAGAGGGAGTTGGCCTCTGAAGTTTGAAATGATGAATCATGGCATGATGAATTAATTTTTGAAGTCTAGGACATAAAATATATATCATGAAGCTATTGAAGAATGGAAATGAAAATCCTTGGACACTCTGATGGAATGAAACTTCAATAAATTATGCATAGATATTCTTGAACCTACCTTGGCAACCAACAATTGATTGAAGCATTGATGATCTGTGTGAACACCCATCCTTATATATATGTTTTTCATAGAATCTAAGTCAATTCATGATTGAGCCTCTTCATACACATTGAGTTTCCGCCAAGCACCCTTCGAGATATTTGCATGCGATGATCAATTTTTGGCCTGAGATATTCTTCCTATGATATGTGACTACATGGATGTATTGATGTTGTTTGGGATTGTTGTTGATAAGATGAGCACATTTGTGTGCTGCCTTAGTATGAGATTTGCCCTGAAATTTTGGATGAGAATTCCATAGCTTTAAGCACGACTGAGATTGAGTACGATGTTGCTGCCATGGCTAGTTGTGAGGAAGGTTGAAGAAGCTATTTAGTGAGTTGTTTTGAATAGGTTCTATATGTGACAGTGATACATTGCAATAATAATGAGTGGGGTCCAATTGGTAGAGAATCTTGTATATAACTTAAAATGAGATATCTTCAATCGATGTTGTTGTACGAGAAAAGCTTAGGCTTGTAGTTGCTTCGTCCATGAGAGGGAGGATAAATAAGGTATCCTTTTAGAGATATATATATTTGTTCCAGTATAATATTTGATTTGATGTCATGTATGAACAAGAGACTACTGCTTTTGAGACATGATGTTTGAACTCTCCAGTGAGTTGGTCAAGTCGATAACAAATATGAGCATGATGATATGTTTTTGATTTACAAAGATCAGGATTGATTGAGAACATTGATCCAAATATTCCCCCCTGTATGAGCTCCTAGGGTGAGGAATTGAGAAATATGGCTCTTGGGGTTGAGGGATATCTAGAAAATAGGGTTGTAGATGTTGCTCCCCTATCTCTCACCCATAGGGCTGAAGATGTTAGCTCCCCTATCTTGGTCTATGTGGACTATACCCCAGTTGGCATCATACCCACAAGCTAGGCTTGTTGGGAATGCCGCTCCCCGTTTGACCAAAAGGTTGAGCAAGTGCTTGGAAGTGCACAACCCAAGTTGATTATGATGTAGGTGTTATACCACATGACTATTGAGTCTCATTGTTGGTAAGATCATTAGGAAATAAGATGGTTGTGATCCTTACCTTGTATAGTAAGTGGTATCTCACCCATTGATTGCATCATGGGATGGTTGTGATCCTTGCTTGGTAAGTGGTATCTCACTTATTGCTTGAAATGGGGTGAAAGTGTCCTGTAGGACTTTACCCATGATCTTAAACATAAGGTGAGAGTGTCTAATAGGAAATCCCTCATTGTCATTAGATTCTAGGTTGAGACTGAGCTCCCCAAAGTGGTTTTAGGATGAGATGTTCTCCTTCATGATAAACTCTCTAATGTTTCCCACGTGGTAGCATTGGGCTACCCACTGGAAATGATTCCAGGTTGAGATGTGTTCCCCAATGTAGTGTTAGGTTGAGATGTTCTCCCTGATATTGTTTCAGATTGAGATGTGTTCTCTAATGTGATAGAGGATGGTAGCTTATGCTCCCCTCTAATGTTAAATTCTTCTTCTTTTAGATTCAAGAATGTTCAACATATGAGTAGATACAATGAAGAGATAAGTTTGGATAAGAAGAGATGAGTAGTGTCAACACTTGATGACGAGATAACTGAGAGATGATATGATTTGATGAAAATATTCTTGCAATAATTACATGATGTAGTTGGAATTTCTCTCTAGCTGAGAGGGAGTGTTAATTTGGTAGTTCAATGATAAATTCCAACCATGGGATGAGTTTTCTCTTTTCGAGAGGACCAATTTTGATTGTTGAAGCACTCAATTTGGACAAGAGAAAGTGTGTTTTTGAATTAAGTTTTGGAATTTTGACGTCTAACTGTTAGAAACCCTTCATGCACTTTTCTGATTTATTTATGCCTACTTGTTCTGATTAATTAACAAGTTATTTACCAAGTAAATGATGAAAATAAATACAAGTACATACTCAACATATTACAAATCATCAATTGAAGGAAACAAAACAAGCACACAAGTGACACCATTATTTTTGGACCAATGTCCCTGGAAAAACTCAATGTGGGAAAACCAGTGCAACTATCTAAGCATTTTATTATTATGCAGTTTCTAAATACAATCCAAGTGCCAAAATCGGCTCACCCAACAGAGAATAATCTCGAAAGTGGCATCTCTCTACTCGGAAGTAGATATTCTGACTGAAACCCTGGATAAACACTCCGACAGTTATCAGCTCTAATCTACCCCATGAAAATCCTAACATCAACCTCCAAGGACTATGTCAGCCCTTTCTAGGCTAGGGTCTGCCCAACGTCACCCTAGCTCACCCTGTGTCAACCTCTGGAGGCACTGCATCAACCCTTAGAGCCTTTGTGTCACCCGCGTTGGCTCTCTGAGGCACTGCGTAGCTCCTGGCTGCCTCTGCGTGAGCTTTGGCTGGCTCTGCGTGAACCTCTAGCTAGCTCTGCGTCCCTCTCTCCCAGCTTCTACGTTGATCCTCCTGGTGCTATATTTACCTCTCTGCTTCTATATTCACTGCCCCTCAGCTGCAACTCTAATCACTCTTTTGACTTCCTCAGCAAACCCTGCCCTAGAAAATCGAAATCTTGATCAACTCGGTGTGTTCTCGAAGTGAACCTCAAGCCTCCTCTTATACTTTTCTCATTGACAATTCAAAAGCCAAGATTAAGTCCCTAATCAACAACTAAGATTAACTTTGGCTTGATCCATGAATTTTGGACCCTTCTAACATAGTTTTATATTAATTCACATTAATATTAGGGACTCCATTAGAAATATTAATTAATTTAATATCTCACAAACTGTTTAGAATCTCCCCAAACCATTTTTGGGTATTGGATATATCATGTGCTTCAGCCTCTCCACCAATTTTTGTGGCTAGAGCACATCTGAGGCTACCCCAAATCAACACTGCCTCTTAGCGAGGATTGTGGTCTAGTAATACTCTTCACTGAGCATCACCCTGATCACCAGGCATCAATTCCTATGTTGATGCTAGGCTTGCTGCCAAAAATCCTATGCATTGTTGCATCATGTACTGCTACCCATGGCCCTGCCACTGCCACTGCCACATCTGTATGGCAACCCCTCTCATCATATTGCATCTTGTTTCCCATAGCATTGCCACTGCTAACTGTTTTACTGTAATTCAGTTACTGAGAAGTAAGTAACTGATCTCCCAACTCTGACATCTCTGTCAGGCTAGAGACACCCTCGATTCTGAAACACCCTCTGTCGCTGACCAGTGCCCCTTCTCTAACCTCTATGTTGCTACAACGACTCCATGCATCTCGCACTGCTACCTCACGCTGTGCTGGGAATCCTACACCATAGCTCCCTCCATCACTCCATACGCATCCATCCCTACTAACATCCACCAGTACTACTACCCCTTTTCGGGACTCCCGTAGCAAGGTATAATCCAAGACGCTGGGTACCTCAAGGATCTTGCCCCTCATTGCCTATAGTCCGTCTGACTACAGCTCGATGTCTCCACACTTCCGCTCAAGTGGCATGTGAGCACTCATGGCATAGTCATCATCTATCTTTGCCTCCTTTTCCTCCCTTGCTAGCATTGTCTTGGTCTCCGAAGCCTCCCCTTTGCTCTTCTTCCTCGGACACTATCTTGTATAGTGACCCAGTTCCCCACAGTTGAAGCATTTGACCTTGGAGAGGTCCTTCTTCTTCCATTTCTCCTGCTTTCCCTTATATGTTAGGGCAACATCCTCCTCTTCCTCCTTCTTGATTTTGATCCCCTTGCTTAGTCTTTTGATCTCTTCTTGGTGAAGAGCTGCCCACATTTCCTCCCAATATGGAAGGGTTGCCCTGCCAAGTATGCTTTGGACAAACAGCTCCCAGTCTTCAAAGACTGCATTCAGGGTTGTTCTCACCATCAATTCTTGATCCGGCATGGCCCCTATGGAAGTCAATTGATCTCAGATCTCCTTCAATCAACTTAGGAAGGTGTCGGTCTGTTCTCCCTTCTGTGTCTAGTATGATCATAGTTGATTTTCTAGTAGCATCTTCCTCTACATAGAAGTATGTTGATACAACTTCTTTAGGGCCTCCCACGTCACATTTGCCATATTCTTCTCAACAATGTGTGGTACTACATGTTTCTAGGAAAACTAGTGTCTTTTCGATCTGCTAGTCCCACTAAGATGGGTAGCTATCTTAGAAACAAACAATCAAAGCAAATTGTGATTTCCTTTATGTATGATAGATAAGAGAGAAGAAAAGAGTACCAACCTGAATCTTCCACTTGGCTCCTTGCTTGTTTCCTCTCTCCCTTGATAGAGTTTGCCACTTCTCTCCTACTTGTCCCGCTTTAGAGAATACCTATAGAGTCATAGTAACAAAACACCATCAAAGCATCTCGATCTATAATACCATAAACAATGCAGAATAAAAAATACATTGACCATATAATTGCATTCACAAATAACAAGATTCACAAATACACGATTATATGGAGGAAAACTCAAATAAATTTATTAATAGTAGAAGAGAGGATTACAACCCAGTTGTCTGATCCAACATCATCCTCCCAGCATCAAAGCCCTCTTCACCTCATGAAAAGCAAGATCACCCAACAATACAATGTCTCTTCTCAAAGATAAACCAACAGCACTTCATTACCAAATACAAAATTCCAGCCTCTAGATCTCTCGGATGAGTCAGCTCTGGGTTTTTGATTAGTGTCATTCCTCTGATAGTTCTTGGTTCCACTTGTAGATTTCTTTGATCTCTTACTCATCCTTGGGCGAATTCAGAGAGGCGTCATAGGAGAAGTTTCTAAAAGATTCCATGAACATCCACTTAACAAACTCTCTCTGCCATTTGTCTCTTCTTGCTCATCGCACCCCACACAAGGCTCTTTCAGGATGCATTGCACCTGGCTAGTGTAGAATCCAGTATGCATCGCACCTTGACCATGGAGCAGTCAGTATGGTCCAGTTTTGGCCAGTTCTGAGTAGTTTTTCAGGCGGAACTTCTGAGAAATGATGTAATCAGTTGACCATGATCCTTTAGGGTATGAAACAACACTTTTAGGGGTTAAAGACCCTTTGGTTTATCAACATATATGATTGGGGTTGCAGTGCCCAAATATGTCCATAACAGTTGCCCCCTAAAGAATGAGGTCATAAATCTTCTGATGTCGTGTGAAATGCTTTATCATGAGGATCCGAGGTATTCGAACTGGAAGGTGACCTGTATAAGATACAATAAAATACATCATCATCATATTATTTTCATGATCTAGCTGAGGCAAGCATTCCCATGCTCAGCTTTATAAATTCATGTTCATGTACATGGAACAGATAACCGGCTGCGGTTACAGACTGGTGATTCTTTATATGTAGAGTCATCATCCCTTAGCTTGGATGATCATTTGTGCAGCTTCTGTGTACATTTGATGTCTTTATTTTCCTTAATATATCGCAGCCTGGATGGATGAAACTAGATCTGGGGTCTTCAAACTTGTTCAATCTTCGCCCAATGTACAAGTCGATCCATGTGAAAATATGTTTTGGAGTTGAACATGGAAAGACATCGCCTGATTACCAGCCAATGATGTAAGTTGTTAACAGGCGCGGGAGGAATCACCAATAATGATAATGACCCTCAAGGTACTATAGTACAATTCACATGGTGCGAATATATGAGTCGATTTCGAACACCACCCAAAATCTTTCAGTCGAAGGCCATTGATGTAAACATGTCGCCGGAAGTGAGAAACTTGCTATTGAGGCATGCAAGCTTCGAAGTACTGAAAGGGTTGTTTCTAAGTCGACTTCTTGGATAATGAGCTGATGTTAAAAATCCTTGACCTACCCTAGCATATTAGCATTAATCTTGCTGCTCCTTGAGACCTAGGCTTGTAAGATTATCTAGGGTAAAAAGAATCCTAATAATTTCTATAATATAAATAATAAGATTAAACATCTAAAAAGATTGAAATATAAAAGGATATAACCCTTTATTATAGTAGAAAGTAGCTAATTATAACTATAAATATATATAAATAATAGAAGCAATAATAATATGAATATTAAAATAGGGTTAACATAATCATCATAATAAAAATAAATATCAATTATAATAGATAATAATAATAAGTATATATAGAAGAACTTTATTAAATATCCTAGTAAATAACATAAAGAAGCAATATAAACAAGCAACTATCTTTTAATAGCTGATAGAAAAATAAATATAAGCTAAAAATTATTAAAGAGTTAGAATGATGACCATTATTAAATAAACCAAAAACAATTAATTTTAAATAGCAATAAAATAATCCTAGCATTAATAAACTAGAATGAACTAATAAATATTAATAACAACAAATATTAATTTATGAGTAGACATAAATAATGCTAATATAGTTTCATTTAAATCAATTATGAGCAGCAACATAAATAGCAAAGTTCTAACATAAAACAATAATTAATAAGCATTAATTTAATAATAATAAATAAACTTAAACAATAATTAATAAGCATAAATAAATAATTAATAAAGTACTAAGCAAAAATAACAATTAATAAGCAATTAAATAATAAATTCATAATAATAAAATAAAGCAAATTATTAAATGCTAATAAATATTAATACAAAAATTACAAAAATTAGAAATAACTATTTAGGGTTGAATTATACTCAATAACTTAAATGACAGTAACAAATAATTAAATTATTAATGAGCATACTAAGAGTCGGCCATTTCTCTTCACATCCTGCCTGTTTCATATTTATTCCTACCAATTTACTTCTTTTCTCCTCACAAAAATTTGTCTTGATGATGAGTCTAGTTGAAGACTCGAAACGTTGACCACAAAACATGAACACTGTGGAAAATCCGAACTCCATTCAGAAATCACACCACAGTAATCTGCAATCTAAAATAATGAGCTGATGTCGACAAGAAGTGACTTGTCGTAGGAGGGCGTTGATGCATCCCATATCTACGACACGAAACGAAGCAAATGATTTTCTAGAGGTGAAAAGGATCTGATGATACAAGGTTCAAGAATGGCGGTCATGGAAAATGGAGGGTGAAGGTATTGCAATGGATGAGGCATTAGCTAGGTGGTGAATTCTCTGAATGAATTCTCTTGAACATGTTGGCGACACTGAAATGGATTGGTAGCGTTAACCCTAAAAGATGGATGGTGTGGAGGACCAATGGTGATATGACCGGTGAATGGAATAACCCAACTCAACTCAATCATGGTGATGGAGTGAAAGTGTCATGTTCAAGAGTGACCTGCTACCAATAAAGTTCTTCATGTATTCTTCCCTTTTTTCCCCGGTCATTGCTGACCAGTACCTCTTTATTTTTGTCAAGCTTGAGGAGGATAACATATGCTTGTTCTATAATTTGCCCTTCTGGCAAACCTGTCACTATGTTTTAGCGAGCCTAGCAATAGTGAAACTCGTTCTTGTCTGGGCAGACAAGTTTGTCGTTATTTTTTAACGAGTTTAACGACAAAGATAACGTCCTTTTCATGTTTAGAGATTTTGGAAAAGGATGAAAAGGAAACTCCAGCAGTGCTTTTTCGTAGCATAATCCCTTAAGTCCGAAAAAAGTATAAAATAATATGAAAGGGATGACTTTTTGATCGCTTTAACAAGCTGAAAAAGACAAGTGCTCGATCTTTTGTTTGATAATCCCTCAGGTCCCAAAAGATTAAAATGTACAGGAGAGATGGCACTTCCCTTTACTTTAACGAGCTAGAAAGGCCAATAGCTCAGCAATCTTTTCATATTTAGCGAGTCTAAAAAGAGCTTAAATGAGACTCATTTTTTAGGAAAAAGTGATGTTTTCGGGTAGCAGCTGGTTCCAAGTAAGTTTGGAACTTTTCAAACATGGCAGTGTGAATAGGGTGGCTAACAGAATCACTTGTAGTTGTCCCTCAAAAGGGTAAACAATCAAGTGGAAGCACATGATCGGTTAGAAGAATGGAGGCGATGGAAGAACACAACCAAGGTTCAAAAGGCTGATAGCATGGCAATCACAGAGGTCGTTTACTAAAGGCGAGTTTATTTTTTAATGAGCTTGAACCTTGCGGAAACATTTCTCATGTCAGTCGTTTAAAGATGTCTCTTATTAGTAGGTTCATTTTTTAGCGAGCTTGCACCATGCGAAACTTTTCTCATTGCCTTTTCATGCAGGCTAGAAATGACCAAACTACAAAGCTAACTACACTAAAAGATAAGGAACTACTGAGGTTAGGTAGGATGTTTTTTTCCTCTACCGAGGCAAAATCCTTCCTTTGGTCTGTCTGGTGTGCAGACATTTCTAGAACAACTTCCTAACCTAAGAAGTTGACACTAAAAAGCTAAAAAGATAAAAACGCTAAAAACCTAAAAAAGAAATGGTCGTCTTTTGCTTGCAAAAAAAGGGTTGCATGCCCCCAGGTATGAAGAGAAGGAGAGTTTCCAAGTTACCATATGGAAGTCCTTGCAATTAGGCAGGATCATTTTTGTCTATGGCTAGACAAAAACACTTCCTTGGCTCTGCCCATAGACAAAGGTGAATGGTGTGAGCTTCCAATCACATAACCTACGAGGAAATAAATGTTTCAAACTGATCCCAAATCCTACAAGGAAATGGTGTTTCAGACCAATCATATAACCTACAAGGAAATCTATCTTTTCAGCTGGGTTTGTTCAATGAAGCAGACCAGGGTGCATGCCCCCTAAACTTCATTAAGTTCACCGAACTACTTGTGGTAATTAGGTGGATGAAACGAAGGTTGAAGAGACATTCTTGATGCAAAGAGACCATTTAGGGTTGATGTTTGACTTGTTGTTGTGTTTGAACCGAGAAATAAAAGTTGGTTGATAAGCTGTACCATTTTGCCTTTATGCGGGAAACACATTATGTTGGGTCCCCATAATACTAGTGATTACCGCATTACTATTGGAGTTGTACCCCTTATTAATATTGTTGTGCCCCTATTGTGCCCATATTGTTACTATTGTGCCCCATAGAAGCCCACTATTGTTATTATTGTACCCTTACATTATTATTGTTATGTAGGCTATGATTATGTTATGACCCCTTAGACTCCTATATATAGAAAGGAGGTCTTTTCATTTGTATCATCCAAGAATTGTTCATTTATGTAATGTAAAGGAGGTTTCCCCCTCGAAGATGCTGAATTCTAAGGTGTTGATCTATCTTTTATATCTTTTCTTGAGCTGGTTTCATAACATTTGGTATCAGAGCTTTGGATTCTAGGGTTTCGCTGCTCCAAACATGTCATTGTGGAATTTTCGCTATAACTTTTTTCTGCGACATTCCAAAAGTTGAAAAAAAAACCATTTGATAAGACATCGCGCTAAAATCTCGGGTCCAAATTTTAGAGAATTTTGCGCTATAAGTGCGGAGATATGATCTAAGGAAGTTGGCCTTTTTGCAGACTCCTGAATTACATTCCAAACAAGTGGCCTAGGGAAAATCGTCATAACTTTTTCTCTGAGCATTGGATTGAAATTTCGTAAAAAGGTGCAGAAAGAGGACGGACTGTAGTTTCTTCTATATATTTTTCAGAGCCAGAGGTCAAAACAGTGACTCGTGGAACGTCATACAAGGTTGCTCTACTGAATTAGTCTATAATCAGGTCACTGTGGGAGATTTGGCATAACTCTTCATTGGAGAATCCAATTGGGATCAGACTGGTGGCATTGGAAAGAGGACACAGAGGGCTACCGCAAGTCACAATTTCAGAAATGGATGATCTGAAATTACAGAGATACATCAGAGGCAATATTAAGCTCCTACAAAGTGAAAAACGGTGTGTATATTTTTTAAATGTTTGCTTAAACTTGGTTTGAAAAATTATTTTGAAGGAATTCAAAGGGCATAGTGAAGTATTATTATCAGTAATTGATGCTCCGAAGAAAGAAAATGGAAACACCTAGTAGGGGACCTGAAAGCTCTAGCATGACTCATGAAGAAGAGGAAGAAATGCAACATGATATATCAAAATTACGATACCAAGTGCAACAAGTGTCACTTGCACAAAAAGGAATAGAATCTAAGATGGATTATTTAAAGAAAGGTGTAGAAGCTAAGATGAATGACGTGGAAGCTAAGATGGATGATTTGA
>APFE030366979.1:212095-272909 GCA_000404065.3 Pinus taeda
TACGTCTGATACATTTAGCTGGAAAAATGATTCGTTATGGTACAAAGTTCGCTTATACCTCTGTAAGAATTCTCAGCTAAAACAAAAGATTCTTATGGAATTGCACACTTCTCCCTTAGGAGGGCACTCAGGATTTTTAAAAACTTACCACAGGGTTAAGAAGGATTTTTTGGGATGGCCTTAAGTCAGATATTCAAAAGTTTGTGGCAGAATGTTTGGTTTGCCAACAAAATAAAGTTGAAAAACAATTAAGACATCGGGTCTATTACAACCTTTATCCATTCCAAGCCAACGTTGGAGGAGGTTTCAATGGATTTTATCACAGGTTTACCCAAGTCTGAGGGAAAGAGTGTCATCATGGTGGTAGTTGATAGACTTACCAAGTATGCCACTTTTGTGCATTATCACATCCATTTAAAGCCAGTACAATTTCTACTGCATTTATGGAAACAATTCAAAAGCTACATGGAAACCCAAAGATTATTGTAAGTGACAGAGATCCTATTTTCACTGGAAATTTTTGGACAGAATTATTTTCTTGTCTTGGTACTCAGTTAGCTCATAGCTCATCTTATCATCCTCAATCTGATGGGAAACTGAGATAGTAAACAAATGTTTGGAAGGATATCTTCGTTGCTTTGTATCTGATAAACAAACACAATGGGTCAAATGGTTGCCTCTCGCTGAATGGTGGTATAACACTTCCTTCCATACAACAACAAAAATGACCCCATTTAAGGCACTTTATGGGTATGAACCACCATCCATCACATCATATTTAAGAGAAAATTCTAAGGTTCAAGCAGTGGAACATCACATCGAACATCAACAACAAGTCCCCCAACTCTTAAAGGATAACCTCGTGTTGGCACAGAATAGAATGAAACAACAGGCAGATCAACATCGTAGTGAAATAAGTTTTGATGTAGGTGATTGGGTATTCTTAAGCCTACAACCATATAAGCAAATGCCCCTCAAGCAAGCTAAGAAGGATAATAAATTATCACCAAAGTATTATGGTCCGTACAAGGTGTTGCAAAAGATTGGTACTATGGCATACAAATTAGAGCTTTTTGCAGGTTCCCAATTGCACCCAATTTTCCATGTTTCATGTTTAGAGAAGGTTATAGGCGATAAGCTCCTAGTTCAAACAATATTGCCAAAACTTGACGAGGAAGGAAAAAATATATTGGAACCAGTCACATAAACAAGAACTCGACAGCTATGAAATCAATCAATTTTAGAGTATCTTATCAAGTGGAAGAACTTATCTGCTGAAGATTCCACATGGGAGGATGAGAATTTTATACAGAAGCATCCAGAACTACTCAAGCGTTGAGGAAAACACTTTTTTTGAAGGAAAGGGGCATGTTGGGTCCCCTTCATTAGTGTTTACAGCATTACTATTGTAGTTGTACCCTTTAATTTGTTGTGCCCCTATTGTGCCTTATTGTTACTTTGTGCCCATAGGAGCCCACTATTGCTATTATTGTGCCCTTACCTATTATTGTTATGTAGGCTCTAATTATGTTATGATCCCTTAGACTCCTATATATAGAAAGGAGGTCTTTTCATTTGTATCATCCAAGAAATGTTCATTTATGTAATGTAAAGGAGGTTGCCCCCTCGAAGAGGCTAAATTCTAAGGCGTTGATCTATCTTTTCTATATTTTCTTGAGCTGGTTTCATAACACATTACTCGAAAGAGTGTGGAAACAATAGATTCCATGCTATATATGTAGTCACGTCCAAGAAGAAGATTGTAATCTAATGGTCCTTGGACTACCATCACGTTCAAGTGAATGGTTTTCCTTTTCAAAGTTATTGGCAACTTCGAAAGGATCCCTAACGGTTGACTAGTTCCTTTGTTAAAGCTTGACAAATTTTGTGTGACAGGTGCAAGTGAGGGTGAACCAAACGCTTTCCAAGCAGTTGAGGAAAGGATACTCACTAAAGCCCCTTCATCTATGATAGTGCCAGACACGATTATTTTGTACACTTGTACTATGATTCGGAATGGTACACTAAATGGAAAGCGGAGTCTTGCTAGTTGATTCCAATTGAAGGAAATGACTAGACTGCTCGGAGGAGATACCAGATAAACGGTTGGATGAACCTCCTAAACTAGGGAACTTTCCTCCTGTTGTAAAGGAACGGGTGGATTGCTCCCAAGTTCATCAGACTCTGCATTAACAAAAATAATTTAAACGATGTCATTATCATTCTCTTTGGAAATTGTATCATTTGAAGGTGGACCTTCTGATGGCAAGATTGGGTCGACTGCCATCTTGACTTGTTGACTTTGGTCCGATATGGACTTAGAAGGTTTACTTTCAGCGATAGGTGTTTCGACCGATGATTGAGTTATGTTAGTCGGATTTTCAACTAGCGATGGACTTGGTAAGAGATTCTTGTATCCAGGCAGAAGTTGCTGCAGTGAAGTAGGACGGTTATCCAAGACACTTTTGGCTTCATCCAAAAAATGACAATGGTGAAGAGCATGATTGCCTTCACACAACCTACATGGAAATCTGACCTTTCCTTTTTTTCCATTGATTTTATTTTCACTAGTTGATGGTGTGTTGTCAACCTGATTGCCAAAAGTTGACGTCACTGGATGGTGTGAATGGGGAGACCATTCTCTCAAGATCCGTGGAATGCAAGGACAATCTTGATGAAAATGGTTTCCTTTGCAAATTATGCATGGAGATATGGGTTTAGAAAGTTCGGTGTGCGGATTTTCGCCGGATGATGCACGGTTGCCCCTTGCTTAACTGACTTCTTCTTCTTCTTCTCCTTCCCTTTCTTCTTCTTCTCAGCTATTTGGTTTTTAGTATCACTAATTTCACCAAGCGAAGAGGAAGAAGGAGAGGGAGAAACAAATGAAGTAGAAGGTGAAGGGACAACTTCGGTATCATCTGGTTGCTGATTCGATTGCTGAGGAATTGGTGGACTCCATTACCTCAACCTAAGATCGACAAAGGAACATGGATGTTATTTCGTATTAAATAAATTTTATGACGCTTTGACACAACTTTTCTTTTTCAATTTTTAAGAGTCGAGAAAAAACTAAATATGACTCTAGTTGCCTTTGATTTTTAATGAGCCTGAAGTGGCAAGTGCTCAAATGGACCTTTTCTTTTAAGGATTCGAAAAGGAACGAAAGTGACTACTCTGGAAATCTAGACAAAGGGATTACCAAACCAATCATAAAACTGAAAAATACACCTTGGTGGTAAATTAAAGAGAAATTACCAAGGACTTATGTACGATAATCAATCTTCCTGAATGATGTGTTCAATGCATTGCGATTGATAGGGCTGCAGACACAGCTTCCTAAGGATAAAAGATATCAGCCTATTGTGGTCTCCCAATATATACTCGATGGTACAGGGAGCACAAGTCCATACTGGCACTTGTCGTAAAAAAGAGGAGGAATCACCCAAACTTGAATGAAAATGATATTTACTAGGTTTTACGACGCCGGAACACGTCTCTAGCGTAGACTTCTAGATGTGTTGCGTTAGGTTCCAAAGCACTTTTATGTTCATTGATATTTATTTTAGAGTTGATCTTTTTAGAAGTTTGTCTTTCAAGGTTCACCACGTGATGTAGATGTAAAATTCCTAAATATGCAATCTAAAACAATAAACAGTCATTTGTTTTCTTTTAGCAATGAAAATCCTAGCTACTAAGGAAAGAAGAGTACGATTCTTTCAACAGAGAGCAAAGAGCACACACTAAATGCACTTTTCCTAAATCATTTTTTGCATGCAGTCTAAATGAAAATGCACATGCATGTATTTGTTTTACCATTTCCTTAATGTGAGAATTCCAAAAAGGAAAACCAAGTACAGATCTGAACTCTTTTCTTCAAAGCGACACTTCAACAATTTCTTTTCAAAATGAAAGGAAGACTAAAACAACACTTTCGATTTCGAATGGAAAACTTCTTTCGACACTTCAAACATTGACTATTCAAATCAAATACAATGACAAAAGTATAATCGACTATCTAGAGGAGGAAGACTCTATGACACTCTTCTTCTTGACCCAAAATGATAGTTATGACACTTTTGAATAAAAAAATGACAGTTTGATTAAGCCACTCTTGAAAAAAAAGGATTGTAAATGATGAAAAATACATAAAAAAAACATTTACAAATCCTAATCAACAGAGGCTGAATAATGTAAATGAAGAAGGCTTCAACAATGAGATACTGATCATATGCAGCAAAACTACTAAATAGAGTTGAAAACAAGAAGGAAAAAACCAAGTTCCACAGAGAGAAACAATATCACTCAATCATCACACCTGTCCTTAGGGAAACAGGGACGCATCTCACCTGCAACACACAGGAGGTGCGATGCATACAGGCTTCTAGTTACAGATAGTGCAATGGGCCAGGGAGTGAAACTGAGTTTGGTTTTTGCTCAAAATTTGCAGCTAAGTTCAGTGATTTAGGTTGAGCTATGATACGCAGTAAAAAAAAAGTATAGGGGTATGATCTTAGGAGGTTATTGAGCTACCACAAGGGCACTTAGGATGTTTGCAAGTCAGATGTTCAATTCATAAACCAACCCGGAGATTGACTTAAGCAGCATTCATCTACTTTTCACTTGCATAGCAAGAGCAGTTCAAAGGTTAGTTGGCTAACTTTAGGCTCCATCTATAGTTTATAAAGAAAACAAAAATAACAAACAAACGAACTAATCGCTCCCCAGTGGAGTCGCCATTTTGTTTCCAGGAAAACTAGTGTCTTTTCAATCTGCTAGTCCCACTAAGATGGGTAGCTATCTTAGAAACAAACAATCAAAGAAAATTGTTATTTCCTTTATGTATGATAGATAAGAGAGAAGTAAAGAGTACTAACCTGAATCTTCCACTTGGCTCCTTCCTTGTTTCCTCTCTCCCTTGATAGAGTTTGCCACTCTCTCCTACTTGTCCCGCATTAGAGAATACTTGTAGAGTAAAAGTAACAAAACACCATCAAAGCATCTCAATCTATAATGCCATAAACAATGCAGAATCAGAAATACATTGACCATATAACTACATTCACAAATACATGATTATATGGAGGAAAACTCAAATAACTTTATTAATAGTAGAAGAGAGGATTACAACCCAGCTGTCTGATCCAGCATCATCCTCCCAGCATCAAAGCCCTCTTCACCTCATGAAAAGCGAGATCACCCAGCAATACAATGTTTCTTCTCAAAGATAAACCAATAGCACTTCCTTACCAAATACAAAATTCCAGCATCTAAATCTCTCAAATGAGGGATCCATATATAGATGTGTTGCAAGGGGGTGAGTCAGCTCTAGGTTTTTGATTAGTGTCATTCCATTGATAGTTCTTGGTTCCACTTGGAGATTTCTTTGATCTCTTACTCATCCCTGGGTGAATTCAGAGAGGCAAGTGTCATAGGAGAAGTTTCTAGAAGATTCCATGAGCATCCACTTAGCAAACTGTCTCTGCCATTTGTCTCTTCTTTCTCATCACACCCCACAGAAGGATCTTTTAGTATGCATCGCACCTTGCTAGTGTAGCAGCCAATATGCATCGCACCTTGACCATGGAGCAGTCAGTATGGTCTATTTTTGGCTAGTTTTGAGTGGTTTTTCAGGTGGAACTGCTGGGAAATAATGTAATCAGTTGACCATGATCCTTTAGGGTATGAAACAACACTTTTAGGGGTTGAATATCCCTTGGTTTATCGACATATATGATTGGGGTTGCAGTGCCCAAATATGTCTATAACACTACATGGTCCTTGACCCCGTCAAGAATGATGCTCTTGGCCCTGTCCACTTCATCCTCGTACTTATCATTATCAGTCGACTCAACTAGGACTGCTATTGTCCTCAAGACGAAGTGCTTGAGATGGTTCCTATCTAGAACAGATAAGATTTTTGGCTTCCAGACTACGAAGTTTAAGGCTTCGTCTAGTCTATCCTAGTCTCTTACCCTATTCACTTCCATCTCATTGCTCCTCTACTTCCCTTCTAGAATTTCTCGGTGTGACTCCCTCTGAGCCTTGATTTCCCTTCTAGAAACCCCTTACCAATGTCGAGATGCCCCCACTCTGATCCTTAGTGCAGCTACACCACTGATCCAGATTTCTTGGCTAGAAATCTTCAGTAGCAACTCCCTCCTCCTTGGTCTTGCCTTTTTAGGTACTGTTCTGACTATAGTACCCCACCAGCTTCACTCTGCAACTTACCCACAACTTCCTAAGCCCCAGCAAACTGAAGGTTAGAGCTTCTAGTCTTTGCGCAATCTTGGCACCAGCAAAATCTGCACCTCCTAGCCACGGGCATCAATCCTTCTTGACTGAGAAAGATGACCGAACACTGCATAGGTCGAGTCTATTCCCCTTTTCCACTGAGCTAATCCTCTTCCCAACTCAAACTCAATGACGCAGGCACTGCATCATCCGTTCCTTACTGCTTCTTTGCAAGGAACAACTTCTGTCACTCAGGATAGCTGTTTTCTATTGTTGCTGCTCTGCTCAGCTAATGTCCTCAGTTCTTCTGTGATCTACAACCATGCTTTGATACCATGTTGGAATTTCTAAGTCTAACTATTAGGAACCCTTCATGTACTTTTTTGATTTATTTCTCGTTACTTGTTCTGATTAATTAAAAAGTTATTTACCATGTAAATACTGAAAATAAATTCAAGTACATGCTCAACATATTACAGATCATCAATTGAAGGAAACAAAACAAGCACACAAGTGACACCGTTGTTTTTGGACCAATGTCCCTAGAAAAAACAATGTAGGAAAATTGGTGCAGCTATTTGAGGGTTTTATTATTATGCAATTTTTTAATACAATCTGGGTGCCAAAAATGGCTCACCCACGAAAGAATAATCTCGATAGTAGTACCTCTCTACTCTAAAGTAGATATTCCAGCTGAAACCCTGGATAAACACTCTAACAACTCTCAGCTCCAATTTGCCTCACGAAAACCCTAGTGTCAGCCTCTAGGGACTGCGTCAACCCTTTCCAACCCAACGTTTGCCAAGTGTCACCCTAGCTCTCCCTGCGTCAGCCTCTGGAGGCACTGTGTCAGCCCTTAGAGCCTCTGCGTCACCCACGCTGGCTCTTTGAGGCAATGCATAACTCCTGGCTGGCTTTGTGTGAGCTCTGGCTGGCTCTGCATGAGCTCTGGCTGGCTCTACATGAACCTCTGGCTGGCTCTGCATCCCTCTCTCTTGGCTTTTGCATTGATCCTCCTGGTGCTATTTCTACCTCTCTGATTCTATATTCACTGCCCCTCAGCTACAAATCTAATCACTCTTTCGACTTCCTCAGCAAACCCTGCCCCAGAAAATCAAAATCTTGATCAACTCGGTGTGTTCTCCAAGTGACCCTCAAGCATCCTCTTATAATTTTCTCATTGAAAATTCAACAACTGATATTAAGTCCCTAATCAACGAATAAGATTAACTTTGGCTTGACCCATGACTTTGGACCCTTCTAACACAATTTTATATTAATTCACATTAATATTTTATTTTCCCTAAGTTTAGACTTAGGGACTCCATTAAAAATGTTAATTATTTTAATATCTCACAAACTGTCTAGAAGTTTCCCAAACCATTTATGGGTGTCGGAGATCTCATGTGCTTTAGCCTCTCCACCAATTTTCATGGCTAGAGCACATCTAATGCTACCCCAAATCAACATTAAGCCCCACATATCCATATTTGAACAGGTCGGCCCAAAAGATAAATTAGACGCCCATGGATGGTTATAAATACAAGTCAAGTGACCCTCATTTAGACATCATCACGAAGAATTCTTCTATTATTCTTTATTTTGTTTTGGCTTGCACAGATCTGAGATGGTTTATGGAAGTTCGCTCGCATAGGTCTGAGATTTCAAGGTCTGAAGCTCGCACATGTGCCAAGGTTTGGTTTCCCACTGTAGACATGACACAAAGAGCTTGCGGTCACAATTGCAGGCATGTAGGCTCATACATGCGATTGGAAGGTTTTAGACACACACACATGAATCTCTATGTGTGGTTGGGATCTAGGGTTTGGTTTTATCAGTTGACCACAAATCTCACTAGTTGACCACAGGGTTCAGAAGTTGACTGCAGATAGTGACAACTGATCGCAAGCTTCTAAAGCAGGGTTTTGATTATCAACATTGTTGATGAATATTGTTTAGTTGATTTTGCAAGATAGGAAAATGGTTGAAGATATGGATCATTGTAATCTCTTTTTCTAAACCATTTAATGGAAATCCGATAAGAAGAAGAAATTGAAAAGGTTTTCACCCATAATAGGTTTTTCCCTGGTCTCTGATTAATCCTGTTGTCTATGTGTGAATGATTTTCTTCTATTTCCTTTATGTTGATGTTGTTATTTCTATATAATTTCATATGCTACTGAATAATGTTGTAAATATGGATGATGTTATGATGCTATGGGTAAATTCTATATGTAAATGATGAAATGCAATTATCAAAGAAAAGACCAATATAACCCTAAGAAAAATTAACAATTGGAGTGCATTTTGTTCCATAGACGAGTAGAGTAGCTAAGAGTGGATAGAGAAAGAGAAAATAGAGTGTTTGTATAATGTAGCAACCCATGAGCCACAAGTATCACTCCTTTGTACTTGAACCCATTTCCATTCAAAGAAAGAGAGGGAAGAACAACCTCACCTTCCAATTGGATTTTCTCCCGAAAGGATCTCCTAGGTCATATCTTCTGTTCATTGTGGTCCCTGAGTTTTATTTTATTGTTCTATATATTTTGCATATTCATCTATCGCATGCATAAGCATAGCACAATAATTAACAAATCCATAAATCCAATGGTAAATTAACCCTCATAGTGTAGATTTCATATTTTAAGTATAATTTCATCAAATTTGTAGTGACGAATTGTCTAGTGGAATATCCACAATAGTTTATTGATAAAACTCCCTAATCATAATTAGTCAAAAGAAATAATATTGTGGTTCTTACCAAGAGGTTTTCACTCTTTCTTGGCTTTAACACTTGGATCCCATATATCATACCAATTAGGGTAAATATTCATGAAACCTCTAGGTTTAGAGGTGAAATATATCTCCAATTCAAAAAAATTATACATGGTACGAGAGCTTGTTGAGGTCAAGATCACTCTAGAGTAAGAGAGGTTTTTGTATTTTAGTTGAGGATTACCTTGAAGACATGATTACCCTTGTTGAGGTTGTTGGATTAGAAATTATATGTTTCTTGAGAGAAGCACCTTAACCCTTGGAATGGTTGTTTCTTCTTCATATTATATATTTTTTAGGACGGATATGGATGTGGTCTCTTGCTTTTCATCTAACACAATGTTTAGTATTGGATGTTATGTGAACAGTGGAGCTACATATGACATATGGTAAATATTTAATTAGTAGGGTTCATGAGAAAAATGGAGGCATGAGTGTGGAGCTTAATGATGATGCCACTTATCATGTGGTAGGGGTTGGCTCCATTTCCTTACAAATGCCTTCAAGTGATGTTCTTGAGTTGAGTAATGTTTTATTTGCTCCTAGGTTGAGGGATAATTTCTTTTAGTATCTTGTAGGAAAAATATTCATTGTATGGATTAGTTTGGTGCTCATGAGATCATCCATATAAAACACACCCAAGTTGTGGTAAAAGGGGTTTCCTATTTGAGGTCTTTACATTTTGCAGGTAGATCTGATAAAGCATTATGGTTTGGTGCATAAGAGTATAGATTTGTGTGAGTTACGACACAAGCATCTTGGTCAGTTGCATTGTGGGAGGCTTCCTACCTTGAATATTTTTCTACAAGGATTTCCAAACATCGAGATAAAAGAGGAAGATGTCTACAATTATATATTATATATATATATATATATATAATATATAATATATATACTATAATATATAATATATATTATATATTATTATTTATTTATTTATTTTTTAATCTTAGTAAGCACATCAATAATACAATTTCTAATAGTGAGCATAGATCAAGACAAAGTCTTCAAATTTGTTTAGATGTATGCAAATCTACGTATTCCACCTCCTTGAAAAGTAGTTGGTATTATGACACTTTTGTTGATAGTCTCTCATAGGACTTGGATATATTTTTTTGAAGAGGAACAATGAAGTGTTCAATGAGTGATTTCAAATCCTTAGTTGAAAATCAAACGAGGAAGATCAAAGTACTTTGCATAGATAATGGAGAAGAGTATACCTTCATGAAATTTGATTATTTATGAAGGAAGTTGAGATCAAGAGGCGGTTGACGATATCTCACAACCCAATGCAAGAATGAGGTTGTTGACAGGAACATCAGTTCTATTATCAAAACCACCAAGTTCATGACATGTATTTACTCTTCCATTTTGGACTAAGCCTTGCAATATAAATGTATACATTTTGAACAAGTGTTCTCATATGATCTTGAAGTAAATGATGCAACATGAGATATTTATTGGTGTAAAACCAAATATACATCCACATGTTTAAGATTTTAGTTTATATTCATGTGCTTGAGAAGAAGAAGACAAATCAGGTATGAAGTGTATCTTTGTTGGATCAAGTGACACTTCAAAGGCTTATATGATCTACATTCTGACATATAAGAACATTATAGTAGGAAAAATGGCGAAGCTTGATGAGGATGTAGGACTTCTAGTTCACAAGATTATCCTTTTGTGATTGAGGAAAGTCAAGAGGATGTCATTCCAAACATTGATCATGAGATTTGTGATGAGTTAGATTTCGGTTTGGATGAGTTGAGGCTAGGCTCATATGTGTCCTCAATTTCTATCATAACCCACAGGAGACCGAGATGATTCACTCATATAATGCAAAAAGATCAAGAGAATTTAAGTGATTTGAATGGAAAGTAGCATCTACCCATGCTATTCATTCACCCATGGTATTTATCAACCCATGGTATTCATCCACCCATGGTATTTATCAACCCATGGTATTCATCCACCCATGGAATCTACCCATGGTATTGTAAGTGGCATCCACCCATGGTATTCATCCACCCATGGTATTCATTCACCCACATAATCTACCCATGGTATTGTAAGTGGCATCCACCCATGGTATTGTAAGTGAAACCCACCCATGGTATTGTAAGTGGCATCTATCCATGATATTCATTCACCCATGGTATTTATCCACCCATGGAATTTCCTTGCGGTATCGTAACTAAAAAAAGACTATAAGTAACAAGTCACATTTTGTAAAATGACAGATTGTCCAACAAAATGTAGCTTTTACAGTTATTATTTATTTTAATAAAAAATTTCTTGGTGGTTTTGTTTAATGTGTGTTCTCTTATTTTCTGCTGGCATTTCAATTTTTCAGATCTTGGGGGCTCCCCCCCCTCACAATATCCATTTAGATTTTTTAGATCTTGGGGGCCTCCCCCCAAGATCCAAATAAGTGGTATCAGATTCTAGGTTACGACTCCATGGGAATGAGGGTTTGACGCATATTTCAATTTCAACTTTTTGCATCAATCTTCAATAAACTTCACGCATGTGCTACAACCTCCACAGAGCACTTTCTTGGGCAAAGCGGGAAGGAAGTTTGTGGATCAGATATGAAACTTTGGTGCAAAATTTATAAAAGCAAATAATAGATCTGGATTCCTTGAGAAAAAATACCCAAATTAAAAAAAAAACAAAATAGTCTGCATCGGAGGTTGGATGAGGGAGATATCGCTGATTTAAAATTAGTTGTGGTGTAGAATTTTTTCTAATGGTAATTCATGGACGAAGGATCTTCTATCATTGTTTGCAGTCTTTGTGCATAATTTCAGAAAAATGATTATAGATTTGAACTCCTTTTGAAAAATCACCCAATTTCAAATAAAATAATTGGTTGAATCAGAGTTTGGATGAATGAGATATTGTTGATTTACAATCACTTATTCTTTTAAAATTTTTGTGATGATGGAATAGTTGCAGTGCGAATATGAGTTTCCATAGTGTCTAGATAGGTATTTCAATCACAAGAGAAGATGCAAAATGGTCATTCTATTTCCGAAAACATGTTATAATAAATATTTTGAGTTATATTGACCGAGTTATTCCCATTTTAAATTAGTTTTTATATATGGAGTAGCATTCAGAGTGGGTTCCAATTGGAGACGTGCCGTCCCACCCCTTTTTAGTAGGCACTTGCTTCACATTCATCAATTTCAACATAACAACATTTGGATTGGGTTCTTTGGAGGTGTGTCCTCCCACCCCAAGCTATGTACGCACTTGCTACTTCATTAACAATCAACATCACGGTTATGGGTCAACTACAAAAAATCCTTGTCATCGAAGTCCATTTGCTAGCTTGCACATTGTTAGTGTCACAGTTGGTGAAAAGCATTACAAGGTATCTCTATCATTGGATCTTCATTTGTCATGGTTATGGGTCATCCACAAACCCACACTTCTTTGAAATCCATTTGCTAGGTGGCACATTGTCAATATCATAGTCGGTCGCAAGCATTACAAGGTATCCCTATCCTCGGATCTTCATTCATCGCGGTTATGGGTTAACCACACAAAACCCTTCTCTTCAGTGAATCCTCACATTCAACAAATGCTTCTCAGGAGGGAACTTCACGCAATCAAGACCATTGCTTCTTAAGGAGGGATGAATGATCCAAATGGAAAGTGGCATCTACCCCTGGTATTCATTCACCTATGGTATATATCCACCCATGGTATTCATCCACCCATGATATTGTAAGTGGAATCCACCCATGGTATTCATCCACCCATGATATTTATTCATCCATGGTATTCACCCATGGTATTCATTCACCCATGGAATCTACCCATGGTATTGTAAGTGGCATCCACCCATGGTATTGTAAGAAGACATCCACCTATGGTATTGTAACTGGCATCTACCCATGATATTCATTCACCCATGGTATTTACCTACTCATGGAATTTACCCGTGGTATTGTAACTAAAAAAAGGCTATAAGTAACAAGTTACATTTTGTAAAATGACAGATTGTCCACCACAATGTAGCTTTTACAGTTATTCTCTATTTTAATAAAAAAATTCTTGGTCGTTTTCTTTAATGTGTTTTCTCCTATTTTCTTTTGGCATTTCAATTTTTCAGATCTTGGGGGCCTCCACCCCCCAATATCCATTTCAATTTTTTAGATCTTGGGGGCCTCCCCCCGAGACACAGATCAGTAAGAGCACCCAAAACTTCAATGAGAGAAGGCACACCTTGTAAGTGATAAGCTAGTCATGTTGCATTGGATTCTTCCATCTATATGATTATCCATTAGAGGAGAGGTGTGATACCTTGATGGAGGATGATGCTAAGATTGACTCCAAGTACATAGCTAATAGATGTGTTGTAGAGTATGATGAAATTGTTGATGGATTCTATTAGATAGAGAGAGTTGCCCATGAATTCTCTTAGACAAAGGACCTTGATCATGATGTTACTTTTGCTTCAAGATTGTCTCAAGATGGGGGGCTTGACCAAATTTAGGTTGATCTTTTAGCTATTGGAGGATTTGAGATGCATTAGAGGGAATTTCATGTTGAGCTATTGGTGATAGCCTTACATAGGTTGTTACCTATGTCATGAGATTGGTATTCCAAGATCAAGGAGCTGACTTCTATACTTCTCTTTCTTTGATACTGTGACAAATGTTATCCACTTGTATTGATCTTGCATAGAGATGTGATTATATTTACAGGATATTGTAGATAGTTCATGACATGGTGCTCATTGATTTTGGCCTCTCACAATTGACTTGAAGGATAATGGAGTTTGGTAGGTGGTTGTTGTTCCAAGGCTATGCTCCTTCATATTCATAAGTGGTCAATATTCATGCTCCTTCATATTCACATGTGTTCAATATTATTTTAAGATGTCATGATAGCATGGGTGAATAGTTTCTTTTATGAGTGAATGGTTGATTCCAAGATTGTAATAGGCACAAATTTGGAAGTAGTAAGTTTGGGAGTTGCAAAGGAGTAAATAGAGGTGAATGCAATATCACTCTATAGAGATATAGTTAGGAACATGCACTAGTCTTTTCTCTTTCTCTTGGTATTCAATTATGCTCAATCATTCTCTCTTTCTCTCTCTCATCACTAGGGTTTCTTTGTCTTCTTAGAGTATCTTGGAGCATCTTGGAAGTCTAGGGTTAGGATTTATGCCTTGGAGGTTTGAGATTGGGTTTTATTGATAAAAACCTAGGTTATATTTGGTGAAGAAGAAGAGAAGAGGACATCTTGCCTTGGAGGACTTGTTGAAGTTATTCTTCTATGTTGGATCTCCTTGGTTGAGCTAGGGTTTTTCTTGTTTTTCCCCTTGGGTTTTGAAGAGCTAGTGATTCTACTAGCCTTGAGTGAAGGATATGATATGTGAAATTCAATTTAGGAATATTAATGAAGCATTTAGCATTCCAAAGCTTGTCAACTTTCCATATTCGATTTTTAATTAGCCATATATTTTATTCATCTAATTTTATTTACAACTATATATGTCTTGTTGATTTGACATAAATAAAAGGACAATTCATTGAGTGATTTGACATCATCGTTGAAGAATTTAAGAGTTAACTTGCCACTGCTATATCTATTGTTATACATTTTTTATCACTAATGTAAAAGTGAATTGTCATATTTAATTTATGTATGATAAGTTTCCCTCAAGGGCTAAAACTTATCAAGACAATTTGATATTATTTCTCGTTGGATTTCCTAGAAGATTGGGCTATTAGGAAGTGAAATATTGTTATCTTTTCATTGTTTTATTTGACATTTCAAAATAGCCCCAAGGACAAAATTCATAGGGTGAAAATATAGGAAACCTCTAAGTTTAGAGGTGAGATTTTTGTTTTGCATTAAATATCCAATTTAGAAAAATTTTGTACTTAGGAGACTAATCAACAACGTCTTATGTTTAAGATTGACTTTGAAAAGGCTCATCACGAGATTGATTGGTCCTTTATTTCAAAGATGTTGTATCACTTGGGCTTCTATTCCAAGTGTGTGGCTATGGTGATTACTCTCTTCACCAACGCTGTAGTTTTTTTTAGGTCAATAGCTGCTTCTTCACGCATTTCCCTTCACCCTTTTTCTCATCAAGGGTACCCTTGCGTATCTTATTTATGTGTATTAGTTACATATGCAATGGGATATTTGTTGGGGGTAGTGAATATTATAGGACATGTTAGAGATGTTTTTCTCTTGGATGACTCAGAGATGGTCCATAACCATTTCACAAATGATTCTCTCCTCTCTAACCATGTTAATTAAGAGTCTATTAATGGGACTCTTTCTTGCTTGGACACTTTTTGTGTTGATTTATATGATGTAGTGAATACTCATAAAAGTGATTTTTAGATTCTTCTTTTGGATTCCCCTTTTGAGTGGATTCTCACTACTTGGTCCCATCATTATCCAAGATTTAATGTCATATATCTGGTTATCCCATTTGGGATTGGATTTTCTCTTGCTATGTGGGATTGGTGCCTACACATGCCACATAGGAAGTTTCATATTTGGCATTTTAAGGACATCCCATTTGCAAGGATGTTGACTATGGTAAATTGCATCCTTAAGGCCTTGCATATGTATTACATGTCTTCTTGGTGCCCCAACAACATATAATTTCGGTCGTATAAGTAGCAATTGAGGTCATATTTGTGGTTGACATATTGTGGGGAGCATGGCCAACCTCACATTCCTTGGAATGTTTGCATTGTTCCCAAGGGTGAAGGGGATTTGGCTTGCTTGAAATCATTTTTCACGAGAGTGCCTTGGCAACTAAGTGGGTTGTGTTTGGAGGGATTAGTGCCTTGTTCGATTCTGGGTACAACTTTTTATGATAGTAGGCTTGGTTTTAACTACAACTGCTAAAGAACTAAAACTAAACAAGAATGCAACCTGGAGCACATAGTTGCTTTGACAATGTTATTTGAAGACCTTGAATATTTGCATAAATATGGTTTAAATTTACACTATCTATATTTCAATCTACTTTAAAGGTATGATCAAGAGTAAAATGAACTAAGATAATTTCAATACTTTAGTTTTTAGGTTTTCCAAAATTTAGGTTTACCATGTTTTTTTTTTAGAAATTGTTCAACAAGATTATGAAATTTTGTATTTATTCTAGAAAACATCGATTTTTACTTTTTAATATCAATACAAAGCTTAGAAATGGGATAGTCCAATATGATGAGAAGATACAACTTTATACAAGTAATGGAATAGTCAACATATAAGACACTATACAATGGTCTTAGATCTACTTCTACCTAATAAAAAATACATAACAATAAATAAGGAATAAATGCACGAAGAAGTTTTGTGATATCATAATCCTTTAGGCACTACTTGTGCTTTGAATGAAAATAAAAACAAAGGGATGAGTGTTATCAACCTAGGAAGAGAAGAGTGCACTAAACAACATGTGATTACGTGCATTATAGTGTCCTACAACAAGCTTATAGTTGTAAACCCAAACCTAGCTTCAAGTCCCTACCTAAAAGTATTTTGCCCCAAAATGACTCCTAAGGAATGAATGATAAGGGGGAAACTCAACAAATGAAAGACAAGAAAACCTATGAGTTGTATAGTAGTAGACTAACATTTCAATTAACAGTGGAATCTAATGCTAAAACTAAGATAACGAAATCATGTATTCGTAAATAAGGGAAGAGATGTCCTCAATCCTTATCACAATCATCTAGTTGTATCATGTAACAATGACAGGGAAACATAGTTTAGGTCACACATACCTTGAGGGGCAATGATCAAGAGAATCAAAATGATGACATCTAATCAAGTTTGACAAAGGCTGGAACAAACAAATGGCGCCCAAAGTCACTAGAAAAATGGTTGACTAAGCAATGTAATGCCTATGACTTATTTATACTTCTACCATGATTAAATAGGATCAATGAGGGTCTACATGACAAATAAAGACATACAAAGACCGCCTTAAAGTTGATTGAATTTTGAACCAAGTAGTTGGCCCTTCAAAGTACCATGTGCACGTAAACAAGTGTGTGAGACACATTTATACATTTCATTCCTTTGATCTCAATACAAATTCCTTAGCAATGCCCAAGATTTATCGTTATGGATAGAAGAGTGGCAAGGATTGTATTATGATGGTCCAAAATAATGGAGACTTAGGTCATGAAGAATGTTATACACATTGATACACTTAACTAAAAATTATTGAGTGACATCAAATCATGGACACTAGTAATTGCCACTCACTATATCAATATGTTTAATTATATAAATCTCCACAATTAGATAGTTCTAAGTGAATTATAATTTTAAATTTTCTTTATGAAAACCACATTATCTTATTTGTGAGAATTTGGAGTTGATTTTGTAAGTACATTTATGAGAGATTGACCTAAAGCCACCATTTAGTAAGAATGCCAAGGCAATAAATTTTGAACAAGAATTCATAGGTTTGACTATTTAAGCAAGAATTTATTCCATATTATATAACAAGGCAATCTTACATAACTTGGGCATTCATAGGCATTCTTACAAGAATTTATTCCATATTATATAACATCACATAACCCAATATAATACAATGTTAATAAATTCCCGTAACCTTGAAGAATGCTTATATGAATTTAATATCTTTTATACCTTCTATAGTTTTATATAAAATCAGAACAAATGTATATTTATTTTTATATTTTTTTAAGTCCCCATTCCATATTAGATAATATCACAAAACCCAATATAATACAATGTTAATAAATTCACGTAAACCTTAAGAACACTTATATGAATTTAATATATTTTATACCTTTTATGATTGTGTCGAGGGGCTTTCTAGAACACTTAAATGAATTTAACATTTTTTATATCTTCTATGATTGCGTCGAGAGGGGCTCTCCAATCCAGTATGGAAATGATGTTGTAAGATTATGTTATGTAAACATTTTGACTTGGTCAAATTACATAACAAAACAAATAAAAATAAAATATAAAAATAATAATAAATAAAATATTTTGACTAGATCAAATTACATTATATATCTATATATATATATATATATATATATATATATATATATATATATGAAAGAAAGAAGAAGAAAGAATTATAATTAATATTATCAATTATTAAGAATTAAGCTAGTCTAGATCATCTTAACTTCAGATCTACCAAACGTCAAGAATTAAAATGGAACCACTTTAATTAATTTTAATTAATTTAAATAAAACTCTGATTCTATATAAACCCGGAAACAAATTTATAATTTTTTATAATTATTTTAATCCCATAATAATATCCCAAAATCCAATACAGTACCATGTTAATAAATTCACATAAACCCTGAAAAACACTTATATGAATTTAATATCTTTTATACATTCTATGATTCTATATAAAAATCACGAACAACTGTATAATTTTTTAAATCCCACTTACTCAATTTCATTAAACAATAAAAGAACAAGTTGGATTATGCAAATCTCTTACACATAAAAAGCAATTATAAAATAAGTCATATTGACCCCATTCATTATTTGCACAGTTTCTATAGATGGTACTTGATCATGTTTCCATCCTCCTAAATCTCATTTGGGAAATTTTAATACTTATTTGGTAGTTGAGCTGAACTGGACGAATCAATTCCCTCCATACAAAGCATCAACCATCAAAAGTGTAATACATGCAATTCCATTATAAATGTTGACGTTACCTACAATGACGCATTTTGATGTCGCTCATTTTACATGGGAATACAAACAAGCATCTTACAAAAATGAATAGTCAAAAAAATGTTAGCTAAATATGGTCAATGGTCCAGCATGACATATGAGAGGGAAAACTCCATTAGCTTGCAGTGGAACTTTTGATTGAGTTGGAGCTTGAAAACTTAACCAGTCCAAGAAATTATATATGGGGTCCTTAATGGGGCAGTTTCCTATCTTGTAAGAATGCCAAGGCAATAAATTTTATCAAATTCTACAGAAATCGGCTGTCTTTGACTTTCTAAACTGCTCAATTTCTATAAAGAGATTCCTGATTTCTTTCAATTCTGTTCTAATGAAAAATCAGAGAATAGCATGTTTCTCAACGAGCTATGACTGCCTTCCTGTAAAAATAGTAAGAAGAATCTAGGGCACTTGAAACATGCAATTCACTTCCAACACTGGAAGCATTGCATCTTGCTTGAAAAGATCTCAAAAGTTCAACTGTACAGGTCAATCAAGTGCAAGTTGTTGCGATTGCTGCTAATTAACATAAAACTTCATCTCAGAAAATTCTATATTACACTCATTTGATATTTCCTATTCTCCTACTTGTATGTTATAGGCCCGGATCTGGACATAACAAACCGACGAAGAGGACTAGGCCCGGATGTGCCATCGGAACTCGGGGTATCTATGAAGGAAACCTTTCTCATTCCAGTGTAGTCAAGTGGCCCTGATAGGCGGACACCACCTCCAATAGGTTTGATGTCTGCATCACTGGAAGACTCCAAATCCAGAAGTGGAGACTTTCTCTGGGCTGAAAACTTAAGTGTGCTTGATGTTGCTCCCTCGCTGGACTCCACAGTATGATCACTATAAAATTGTCCATTCCTTGAAGGTACATGGCTTAGTGGTATGCCCAAAGAATGTCTCCTTGACGGACTAATCAGTACCAAAGTGGGTACAGAATTTTCATAGTACTGTTGGTAGATTGACCTTAAGATTGCATAGGGTACATGCACTTCCAGTGTGCTTCGTGAAAGATAATTTGAGAGCTCACATAATTGATCCAGGAATAGTAACTTTGCCACTAATGGGGACCTGTTCATACAATCATTTATAAACATGTTTTTTCAGCTTAGATTGAAACGGATTGCCATGCAGTTGAACTTGTAAGTGACAAAAAAGACCATACCTGTTACTGTCACTCCAGGATTGAAGTATAATAGTTGAAGCACATTTAATGAAGATTTTCATAGATGCCTTTATGTTCACCTCAACAGATGTAATTCCCTCCAGGTTCTGTAATTCTGCTTCCAGGTCCTTAAGTTCAGTACCATTCCTGTTTGACTGTTGCTGAGAAAGAAGCTGCCTCTCAAGTTCTTTCCTTTCTGCCCTAACAAATTCACTTGCAGCAATAACTGCATTTATGCACCTGAAAATTTCCATAATCATCAGTGATGCTGACCAAGATGCTAAAATATACAGACTTTTAATTTCTGTAATTAACTAGACTTCATAACAATAGATTCTTTAAATGGTAGCATGGAAAAATATATGAGAACAAAAATTCGATATACCTTGCCAAACAATGGACATTATTGTTGAAGCCTCCAGTACTAACATTAAATGCAGAAATACTCCAGATGTTGGACGTCATACATGTTGCATAGAGATATGGCAACAAGCCCCACGTAACATCACCAACACCAACCATGTCCAAGAGGATGGAGTTAACTAATGCAGTATCATGTTCTTTGGTCACACCCAAAGTGTTCGTTAATGTTTTCAACCTCCGAATATCTTCTCTCTCCGGCAGAGAAGCTGGTAAGTGTTTTGTGAAGTCTGACAATAGTGAGAATAGCAGAGGAGTATTTGCATCAAGGACTTGTCCAGCTGCTTCAGCTAACAGAGAACTAAAGCACAATGCTTGTCCTACCTGAATTGAAAAGTTAATCAGAGGCTCTAACTCATGAACCTGTTTCAAATAATAATCCCTTTCCCTCCAATTATGCATATGTGCAGAGAGGGCCTCAAGATATTCCTTGTTGGAACGCAATGTAGTGTCGATGCAGCTCAAAAGAGCAGTCAGATGCTCTCGAATGATACCATCAAGTTTATCAACACCATATGGACCAAACAACCGAACAAAAGCCTTGAGTTCGGAAAGGTCTGTTACCGCCTCAGCAAAGTACCCCCCAACTGGTCTTGCACTCTTGAAGCACTTATCTATAGGTGTAAATAAAATACCAGCACCATTTACATCTTTAACAACATTCTCCAGGTACCAATCACAGATAATTGAAATCGCCGTGCCTGTGTTCTGTACAGGTTTCTCAAAAGTATGCAAACCATGTATGGGTCCAGAAAATGCCTCACTCAACAACACCTCCCGCATACCTTGAGTTAAATCCATACTTACATGCTGTTCAACCAGATGAACTATATTCATATGACGGTGAACCAATGACTCCAGAACAGAAGGCCGCTGAAGGTCCCTATCAATCTTTAAAATTGTAATCAACCTTCTCTTGAAGTTGTTTAGTACACAATCCCTCAGGTACTGTAAAATGAAATCCAACAATCAATGTGCTAGAATTGAAAAGCTTATTTGTATTATAGTAAGCAGCTCGACATTCATAAACTACAAAAAATTAATGCCCAAAGGAAGACAAAAATTTGGAAATTGTAATCAATCTTCTCCTGAAGTTGTTTAGTACACAATCCCTCAAGTACTGTAAAATGAAATCCAACAGTCAATGCGCTAGAATTGAAAAGCTTATTTGTATTATAGTAAGCAGCTAGACATTCATAAACTGCTAGAAAATAAGTGCCCAAAGGAAGAAAAATTTTGGAATATATATATATATATTATACACCCTTCAGTGGGTCTGCACTTTAATACACATTCTAGTTACTGTAGTCTGAAGAGCCTTTTAGAATCATTTAACTTCCACTAAAGTAAAGGAACTGATGAAACGATGGGGCAATCACTGGCAAAACACAAAAGAACTACACAAGTATTTGATACAATGACAATTACTGTGATGATGTCAGAAGAAAAATAATAATAATAATTCCATTTATCTATGCGGAAGATTTATGTACTCTATATCCATGTCCTTATCAGTATATTGACCCCATCTCCATAAGCACTTATGAATAATGTTTTCACGGCCTGGACATGGTCGTCTTCATAAGAATCTGTTAGATAAATACCACTTAGCAGCTTGGTAATATTATAAGGTATACTCCAAAGAGAATTAGGACAAGCAGAAGAAAAAAGGCATAAATTTTGTCAATCATGTAATTTAAATGAGTTTTGGAACCCACTAGCTACTTCATTATGATACTGAATCGAATCAATGAACTGATTAGAGCCCAATTAGCTGCTTAATAGCATGATCATGGACTTGCTGCCTAATAGTCGACTTCAAACAGCTCCAACTGTCATAGATGTGAAATATCACAAAGCATCATCTCAGATATTCTAGGGTTTATATACTGTTGATGAGAGTAGCTAAGGCAGGTACTTCTGCACAGGTCTATGTGTCTAGACGTGCAAAAGTCACCCAATTGACCCTTAACCTTGGCAATTACTTAAATTATAAATGTAACTAGCTTTTATAAGATGAAGTGAGTTAATCTAAAGAAATGCCAAGGTTATTTGCATTAGTGAATTAGATAGATATCAACCATTGATCTCAAATGATGATGAGACTTAATCTCAACCATCAATCACTTACAAGATTAGGGTCATGGATTTGGTCAATAACTCAAACTTCTAAAAGGAAGGCTAGTCTAAGGGAGAAGACACATCTTTTAGCACAAGGAACAGCGCAATAATGAGATCTCAATGATTGGATGGAGGACTGTTCTCCACTCTGTGTCAACTACCTTAGAGCAGTGCACATTCTTTTTCAAAGCATTCCATCATGTTCAAGCAGTCAGAGATCTAGAGATCATCATCATCTTTCAGCAATTTTGTCGAAGTTGTCAATCCAAATTCTGCAACACAGTGGGCCATCATTGTAAAAATGATGCTAGTATGTTTATAAAGCCATGTAACACACCTAGGTAAAATTAAGAATTTTCAGCAAAGAGTTTCACTCTAGAGAGTTTTTTAACTTCAACTAATTATTTATGTTTTTCCCTAAACATCAAATAATTAGTGGAGTTTTTCTCCCAAGTATACCCCAAAGCTAGAGTGGGTCTCGATGGTGTTGTTTTATGTGAGTCTTAGTGTATAGAGTCATTGTATAATGTCATACTAGATCATATCTAAAGTCTTGCAGAATTTGGTTAAGTTTAAGTGTCTAATTTTAATTATTAAAATTTCCCACTAGTCGAGATATTAGTAATTATTTTGATGTAAATTGTAAAATGTAATGTCTATAAAAGTTGATGGGGGCATGAGTAAGAACCTCTACACCTCAACTTTCTATTCAGACAAATTTTGAGGGTTGAAATTACGTCTACCCCCCAGATTATTATTATTTCCATTTTCCAGCAAAAAAATGGCAAAATAATTAACCGGAAATTGATCAAAAAATAAAAAAGAGAGAAAATAAATTCTCTCCAAGTGAAAAATATTTAAAAAAAGGAATGTGCACTTTCCAAGAAGGGAATCTCCACAAATCAGGCAAGCAAAAATTCAAGAAAAATTCGTTGGGCTAGAAAAGATGAATTAATTCCCAGAAAAATCATTTTTTAACGAAAATTGAATTTATGGTCCAAGTTAGTTAAGTGAATGGGAGTTTTTCGAGGAGAAAAGATCAGAAAATTTATTTTTTGGACCAAGAAAAAAGCCATCATCAAGGACTTCGAATTTTTTCTCAAGCAATCAAGGGTGGAGATTATTTTGACATGGATCAAGCATTTAACCAGCTAGGATCAACTCAAATTTGAGCACCTTCATGGATCTAGTCGTTTTTCACTTGGAAGAATCTCTAGAACTCTCATTTTTTCTATATAAAAAAGCATATGCTTCTCATTGTAACATCTCTTGATATTGTACTTGGGCTTTTGGCTCTTGAAGCTCTCTAATTTGAAATAATAAAACACAAGTCTTTGGGGTGAAGTATTGTGGCTCTTCTTCTATGGTTATAGTAATGATTCTTTGAGCTTTAAGTTTCTACTGGTAATTGCATTTGTTATTTCCATTTGCTCAAGGTAGAATTATTAGTGTATAACTATCTTATATTGGTAATTGGATTTGAAGAATAGTTTAGGATTGGACGTGGCTAGCGTGTTTTTATTTAAGTTACTAGAACTTCCTTCCATTGTATTTTTCCTATCTCATTTGGATATAACAAAACTTCTTTGAGTTGTGTAGAAAATCATTTGTTTGAATTAGATCTCAAGGATGAGGGGATGTTTTTGTTTAAGTTAACCAACTCTTGAGTGATGAAGTGGGTGTTGATTTGGGGTAGCATCGGAAATGCTCTAGCCATCAAAATTTTAGGAGAGACTAAAGCACATGAGATCTCCAAGACCCGGAAATGATTTGGACAGATTGTACATGGTTTAGGAGATATTAAAATAATTAGTATTTTAATGGAGTTCCTAAGTCTAAACTTAGGAAAAATAAAATATTAATGGGTATTAATATAAAATTGGGTTAGAAGGTTCCAATAGTCATAGGTCAAGCCAAATCTAATCTTAGTCGTTGATTAGAGATTTAATCTCGACCGTTGAAAGACCAACGAGAAAAGTATAAGAGGAGGCTTGAGGGTCAGTTGGAGAATACACCAGAGTGATCAGTCATTCATTTTGCTAGAGTGGGGTTGCTAAGCAAAAGTGAATCAGTGATTAGCAACCAGGGGCAGTGAACACTAGGCAGAGAGGCAAAGACAGTGCCAAGAGACCGGCATAGAAGTAGAGAGTGAAAGCAGCAGCCAGAGCAGGGGGGCAGAGAGGCAGAGACAGTGCCAAGAGACCAACGCAGAAGCAGAGAGCGAAAACAGCAGCCAGAGTAGGGCACGCAAAGCCCAACAGAGCCCAGAGGGATTGCGTCATCCATGCAGAGGGTAGAGGAAGTGACGCAAAGGGCCCTAGAGGTTGCGCAATGCCTCAGAGCGCTGACGCAAAGGGCCTTGGGGCTAACGTAGTGCAGCAGGAGGCTGACGCAGAGGCCAGAAGGGCCAACGCTGAGTTTCAGAGTCGCCGGAGAGGGTTTTGTGGGACAGGTTTTCTTAATGCATGTTTCCGAATAGAGAGGTATTGCTGCCGTGTAATTTTTCTCTATTGGATGAGCCAGTTAGGCACCCAGTTGTACTCAAGGAAATACTGCATAATAATATACCCTCATAATAGTTGCACCAATTTTCCCGCATTGGGTTTTTCCGAGGACATTTGTCCAAAAATAACAGTGTAACTTGTGTGTTTGTTTTCTTTCAGTTGATGATTTGTAGATGTTGTGACTGTATTGTGTTTATTTTGGTATTTAAATATTTTAAATAACTTGTTTAAAATTTACAAGTAGAAGAAATAAACCAGCAGAATACAGATTAATTTCTAACGGATAGACTTAGAAAATTCAATAGTCGGAGAATCCACTATATTTCACTTAACGATTTTTCTAAGGAATTTGTTGTAGGGTTTCTAGACCTGGGCTTGGGGAAAATTATTTATTTCATCTACTTCTCTAAATCACTGTGATTAATTGAATAGATCTGCTAATAAGAGCTTTGTTTGTTGATCGTAGGAACCAAGTTGTACTCGTATTCCTTTGATCTCACCCTTGTATATTTGTAAATAAATTTTTGTGAATAGGTCTAGCAACTATATTTTAGTTGATTTGTATATATATTTTGCCTTGGGTTCTATTTCACACTTTGTTTGCAGATCTGTGAGCCAGGGTACGGATTTCTCTAGCAAATTTTTTGCAGGTGGATCTGGCCCCAAATGCTAGGAGAAACAAAGATTTTTTGAAGGTCGTAGACCTATCCTACCCTCTGATCCTAATCAAATTTTTCTTAGTGGGCTTTAAGTACAAAATTTTTACAAATCTTTCTGGTTTTTTTCTCATAAAAATCTCTTAAAAATATTTTTTTAGGCCCCTTTTTCAACATTGGTTTGGTGAAAATCATTTTTTTAATCTCAGATCTGATTTTGTTTGAAAGTCGTGTCTGTTGCAGGAGTATTTTCTGTCCAAGACCAAGGGCAAACCCTTGACATTTTGTGCAAACGCTAAGCTTTTTGTTTGCAGAGAATTTTTTTGGGATTTTTAAACCCGGATCTTACTGAGTAAAATTTATTTAGAGGTTTGAAATTGTTTGCAAAAATTTATTGAAGGAAGCCGTAGGGTTTTCTAGCCCTTTCTCTGCAAGACAGAGACTTTAGAGGCCTACAAACCCTGGTGCAAGGCTTTGGAACCCTAACCATTTCTGTAGGCACTTTCAAACAAATTTCTGGAGAATCCAGTGTCAAAAATTTGAAGTTGATCCAATATTAACATTTTAAGTTTTAATTGCAACATTTTTTGGGGACCTATTCCTCCTTGGCCGAGAGCCTATTCCTCGACGTTTTGCAGCAAAAATCACAACTTCCTTCAATGTTATTTACCATAAATTTGGAAGAGGGCCATGCCAGAAGGCTTGGATCCTATCGTTACTATTTGAGGAAATCTGCAATCATTTTGAGGTTTGTCTCTTGGAGCTGCAAGCATTTTGAGGTTTGTCTCTTGGAGCTGCAAGCTCTACAAGTCTGCCATATTCACCTGTCCGAGAGCCATTCTTGGCTTGGGCATTTTTGTTAGAAAATCGAATTTCTGGAAGCTGTCTGCAAATTTTTTGGGGCCATTCTCTTTGTCAGGGCCATTTTCATTTTTTTTGAAGTCAATCTTTTGGAAGTCGTCTTCAATTCTTGGATCAGAATCGAATTGTTGAGGAGTCATCTTCATCTTCTGAATTTCTTTGACGTCCTGCGTTTGGAGCCAGAGAAAAATTGGGGCAAAGGAAAAAAATCCATTAAAAAGTTGAGGCCATTAAAGTTAAATTCTAATTCAACAATCGTGTTAATTATTTCCTTGAGATTGGATGTCAATTTTATTAGAGGTAATTTCATTTGGGAGAATCAATTGAACATTCACATTTCTCTTTTAATAATCAAACTTCCTAAATAATCTTTAATCAAGTTACCTAGATAAATAATTGTCTTTCCCTTAGATCTCCTAGGCTTGTTGCAACAAGTTTTCCCTTTCTAACTGTCCTTACGGACTAACCCCCTTAGCTTACCTAGGGGAGAGCTTAAACGAAGTGACTAGGGAATAGGTGACAATCCCTACTCTTGAGGGTTGCGCCATAAAAGATTATACCTTGTGGGGTTAGAAACTTTTCGCGCATTTAGGTGTACATCTTAGGCAACAACAAGGACTATTATGTAAGTTTGCATGGTTCAAGGAAGATTGCAATGGGAAACAAGGGAGAAGGAACTAGATCAGCGAGCAATATTGAAGACAGATCTGCAAAAGGTTTGATTAGTTGGATCATTTCCAGGTTTTGTTGTATTTGTATTTTTCCTTGGGGGGCCATTTTCCCAAGAAGGGAGCCCTTGTATGCTGTAGATTATTGAAAACGAAACAACAAGTTTTGAAGGGAAGAAATTAAGTGTGCTTGTGCTTAAGATTGGTGCCTTAATTTGCTTCTGCTGTTATATTTTATTTACGTATTAAAAATCTCAGCTGTGCTTTTTATTCAGCAGATCTGCATAATAATCTGATAGGAAATCATTAGTCAGGCTACCAGGTTTAGAAAATTAACGTATACAAACCCACAAATCCCACTAAGAAAAAAGAAATCATACTCTCTCTAGGCCCTAGGAACATCGCTCCAAAACATCCCTTAAATTGTTGGGGGAAACTTCATTCCTATCACTACTCTCAATGAGAAAAGGGGAGGCATTCTTAGGTTCATCGAGGATAGTAAATGAATCAAAGAAATCAACAAAGAGCTTACGATGTGAGCATGATAAAGGGCAATGGATGCCACATTGGCAAAATGAAAAGTGGTGGCCCGCAACATAGAGCAATTCACTTAGACTGATTCATAGTTTTTGAATCCTACATGGGAAGGAAGACAATGATGGCAGCCGAAATCATTCCAAGTACAAGGTTTAACCACTAGCCAAAATGCACAAGATGAAAATGTCAAGGCACTCATAAGGCTCTGTAATTCTACTTTGAGAAATATGGATAACACATACGGACATCCAAAATAATATAGAGGACTAGTGGGAGGATGCTGGAAGATTGGCCAATAGAAAAATGTATATATTTCAACACAAATTTAAGCACTTGAAATTGAAACTAAAATCCTAGAATGGAGACTTTTCAAAATATATTCCAAGCCAAAGGAGAATTCGAGAAGAGCATGACAGACATTCCAAAGGCAATATTGGCCAAGGGAATAACAACATACCCAAAAACTCAAGAGGCTCAACTTCAAGAAAATTTGGACTGTTATCAAACAAACTCACACTTCTTGAGATAAAGTCCAAAAACTTCAAGTGCAGGTCCAGTAAAACTAAGAGGGGGCCACCATCACCTCAACAACCCTCTTCTACACTTTAGGTCGGCTCACCTCTAGCTCAAGGGTGGATTCCCTAGGTTAAAATTGATGGGATTTAAGGTAACGAGTTCCAAGGTAATGTGAAGAGTAAATCCAGCAAAATGGTTTTGAAAGAATTTCAGGGTATAGTTTGATGGAAGGACTAGAGACTAGTGCCTTAGCCTACTACCTTAGTTTTGGGGCATATGGGGTCAACTAATGACTCCTTTGGAGGAAGGCGAGTGGATCTAGGGTGATATTCAGGGCTATTCACTACCGGTCATAGAATATCCACCTGGTATCTTACAAAATCCATGAAGTTCAAGGGAAGATTCTCCTCTAGAAATCTTCCACTACAAAAGTACAATTATACTTGATAATCATCCATACATAAATCCAGAAAGATTAGAATGGAGACTTCAAAATAGTTATATTTACCTCAGAATCTCGGATCTGTGGTTGCTGTAGGATTGACTTCATGTAATGGTGCCAATAATCAGACTTTCATTCCTTTTCATGGTAAATTCTGGTCTTCAAAAGATGGCTGACTTCTTTCCTTCAATATCTTGGCTCTTGACTGTAATTCGGCGCTTACTTTAGTGGAGGATGCCCTAGATACTCCATGAGTGAGAGGAGTTATAGCCCAGAAAATTAATCCTTGTCTCTTTGGTCTCCCTTCTTCTCTTCTTGATGATTGATGCCCTTGATAATCTTTTTGTGCTTTAATTCTTGAATGTCCTTTAATGGGTTGCCCTTCTTTGACTTGTCAACTTAGCTTTGATACCATGTTGAGAAATCTAGGGGCAGCAACATAGGATGATTTCTCTTGTAATGATAATTGTTTGTGATGTATTTTAACTTCATTTGCTTAGCTTCTTCTTTTACTTATTGTCATTAGTGTTTTTCTTCATCAAACAACTACCAAATCATAAATAACAATAAGACAAAGGACACAAGATATAGGCGATCAGTGAGGGCCAAAACCTCTCCAATTTGAGAGGAAAACCCACGAGAAATCCTCTTCTTATAGAATCTTCAATCGACGAATTCCAAGACCTAGACCCTTGACAAGGTCTCCTAGTCAAAGACACCTTCAAGACCAAGTCCAATTTCTTCCTTGTAGAAGTTTCTCCTCACAATGTTAACCCAAGTCAAGCTTGCAATTATGACTGCAACTTCGGCCCTCTAAGTTTACAACTTCAGCTCCCTATTCTAGAAGTTTGACCATATTTGGGGCAGTTTGACTAGAGTTGACTTTGATCTTGGAAGGGAATTTGAATGAGGGTTTGACTTGGTATGTAGGTGAAAGTTTGGTATTGGTTCTTGGCTTGGATATCTCTCATTTTGATCTAATTGGATAAGGAAAGCATTGCAGGGTTTTTCCCATTGTGGGGTTTCCCAAGGTAAAATTGTGTCTTGTCTCTTATGCATTGTGACCTCTATTTCCTTGAATGATTGAACAAATGTATAATTGCTTGATGAAGAAAACATCAGAATTAATAAGAAGACATCTAGCTCTTACAAGTAATTATCAAGAAGAAGAATTAAGTGTTAGACTATGTTGAGAAATCTAGGGGCAGCAACATAGGATGATTTCTCTTGTAATGATAATTGTTGGTGATGTATTTTTACTTCATTTGCTTAGCTTCTTTTTTAACTTATTGTCATTAGTGTTTTTCTTCATCAAATAGCTACCAAATCATAAATAACAATAAGATAAATGACACAAGATATAGGCAATCAGTCACGGCCAAAACCTCTCCAATCTAAGAGGAAAACCCACGAGAAATCTTCTTCTTATAGAATCTTCAATTGACGAATTCCAAGGCCTAGCCCCTTGACAAATTCTTCTATTCAAAGACACCTCCAAGGCCAAGTCCGATTTCTTCCTTGTAGAAGTTTCTCCTCACAATGTTAACCCAAGTCAAGCCTGCAATGATGATAGCAACTTTGGCCCTCTAAGTCTGCAATTCTCGACTAGACTGCAACTACTACAATTCTTGCACGTGTGGATGACTTATGGTTAGAATGATCTCTTATTCCCTTCGCTTGGTGATCTCCCTTCTCTTCATTAATTCGGCCTCTAGATAAAGTTATAATGATCCCAAACCTTGACTCTAGATTGTGATCTTTCTATAATTGTATGTACTATGAAGCCCTAATTGCCTTGCATGTGTGAAGAGAATAACCCAAAAATAGACTTGAAATGATGCTTCTTTTTATTAGCTTTTGTCTTATCTTTTCTTTGTTTCTTTCTGTGCTCCTTGGACGAGTTTCTTGTATCTAATTGATGCCTTGATAAATGAGGTCGATCTCTCCTTCTATAGTCTTCATGTCACTACCTTTTGAGTTGACTTGTTGTTGTCCTTAGGACGACTTGTAGCTTGTATTTCAACTTGGTCTTGGAGGGTCATTTGACTCTTATTTGACTCAAATAAAATCTTCTATGCAATATGTAACATGCCCAAGTGGGTCTTACATACTTAACAATGAATCAATTGACTTTATGACAAACCTAAGAGCTCACAATGGAAGCTTGACCTAAAATAAATTTCCTTGGGAATGAAACCCATTCCTCAAGATCACCTATTAATAAAATCATGATTACATCTGTCACTATGAAGACTGAACCTAATTACATATTTCAACACATTGCCCCTGGTTTCTCAACAGATAAAACTATAGTTATTTGTCTTGGATCTTGTAGAAGGTTGACTTGGCTCTTGGTGGATGGTCATCTTGCTAGTTAGTTGACTTTGATGTATCTCTTGTTGCATTAATTCTCTACAGAGAAAGTTCGCTGGGTTTTTCCCCTATTTTGGGTTTTCCTAGGGTAAAATCTTCTTGTCTCACTGTGCACTATGATCTCTATTGCTCTAATGCTTTCTATGTTTGAATTTCTGAATGTATAATTGCTTAATGACGTCTTGAAAGAACAAATAATCATCTACATCATTAGAAGTAATTATCAAGTTTCAGAAATAAGTGCTTGCATCTGTTGTACTGGAAAAATCAACATGGAGTATGTAAAGGTTGTGCACTTGGGAAAAATGTCAAGAAGTCATTTCCAAGCAGTGATAGTAGGTCCAAGGAAATCTTGGATCTAGTTCATTTTGATGTGTGTGGTCCAATGCCAATGTAACTTTTATTGATAACTTTTCTCACAAGACATGGATTTACTTCAAGAAGGAAAATCAAGATTCTGAAATCAAATAATGGAGGAGAATACACTTCCAAGGAACTCATTGCCTTTTGAAAAGAAGTTGGGATTGAGAGGGAGATGATAGTCCCTTACAATCCACAAAAAACTTGGGACACTAAATGAAAGAATAAGTCCATTGAAGAATTTGGTAAGGTAATGATGCATGATCAAGACTTTTCAATGTTCTTATGGAGTGAAGCATCCATGAAAACAATATATATTCAAAATCGAAGTCCTCATCCAATCTTGGAAGACAAGATTCCTAAAAAAGCATTCATCGGACAGAAACCAAAGGTTGGGCATTTGAGAATCTTTGGTTGTCCAGTTTACATTCATGTACCCAAATATAAGAGGAAGAAATTAGAGCCATCAAGAAAGAAAGGAATATTTGTTGGATACAACAAATAATCAAAGGCCTATAGAATTGATGTTCCAGGACAACTATATGTTAAAGTTAGCAAGGATGTTACCTTTGATGAGAATGTTGCCTATTGGAAGTCCAAAGAAGCTTCCATGGAATCTGATGATGACGAAGAGCATGAAGCTCCCAAGGAAGAGAGTCCAAGTCCTTCCAATTCTCTAGAACATCCCGTAGATCATCAAGAAGAGCCAGAAGGGCCTAGTGAACCAATGGACCCAGTTGTTGTTCATGAAATTAGGAAGAGACCAACTTGACTTTGATTTACATTACAAGAAGAAAAAGGACATGCAACTCCACATCACATCTTTAGGGAAAGCAAGAGACCTAAGAAGTATTTTGGATATGCAACACTAATGACTAATATCATTGATTTTGCACCTTCCAACTATGAGGAGGCAGCTAGCTAGCAAGTTTGGAAGGATGCTATGATAGAAGAATAACAATATATTATGAAAATTTATGTATGGGAGATTGTGCCAAAACGAGAAGGAAAGTCAATGGTGACCTCCAAATGGATATACAAAATTAAGCATGCAGTGGATGGTAGTATTGACAAGTACAAGGGGAGATTTGTGGCTAGAGGATTTTCCCAATAAGAGGGAGAGGATTACGATGAGACATTTGCTCCAGTTGCCAGGTACACTGCAATTAGATCTATTATTTCTATTGCTTCTTTTGTGGGTTGGAATTTACAACAGATGGATGTAAACATTGCTTTCCTCAACAGTGTGATTGAGGAAGAAGTGTACATACTACATAGAACAACCTCAAGGTTTTGAGGTTCATGGGAAGAAGTCTCACAATTGCAAATTGAAGAAAACCCTGTATGGACTTAAGTAGTTACATAGAGCCTCGTATTCTCAAATTGATGGCTACCTGACAAGACTCGGTTTCTTCAAAAGTGATGTTGATCCAAATCTATATATCAAGAGTAAGAAAAATGAATCCGTGAATTTATTGTTATATGTTGATGACTTAATTCTGATAGGTGCAGAGCATCTCATTATTTAGTGTAAGAGGGAGTTGGCCTCTATATTTGATATGAAGGATCTTGGCTTGATGCTCTACTATTGGGACAAGAAGTATGGTAGAAGCCTAGTGAAATCTTCCTTGGTCAAGGAAAGTATATTATCAAGATCCTTTAGAAGTTTGGAATGGACTGTAAATCTATGGCAACTCCCAAGGTGACTAATTTGAGGACGTTGAGAGACACGGAGTCAGATTTGGTAAATCCATCCTGTAGAAAATTTGTGTCCTATAGCCACACTTGGTTTCAATTTGTTTTTCTCATCATGTATAATGCTCAAACCCTATGTTCATTGCTGATTTAAACATGAATATAAACTTGCAATTAAAACACTTGAGACTGCCACTACATTTTCACTTTCACTTTCAGCTGATAAATAGCATGCACAAAAAATTTGGACACTGATTTTTGGTCAACACAACTCTGAAAAAAACCCAAAGGGAAAACCAGTTGGAAGAGGATTTTATTTGCTTTTATCTCAAAGAAATTTACAGCATTAATTACAAACACAGGTACTTTTCTTGGAAATCAGGTCAGCCTCTAGAAACTCTAGCTGGTGTCTAGAAATTCGTGCCACAATCAGACTTTGACCCCTTGTGCCACAAACCAATAATAAATGCCCTTGAATTTCGTGTTTCTATCAGACCTATGTCCCTTGAAATTCATGTAATTGCTCAGCAATCTCTGCCTCGAATTTTGAGCTGCTAGACCCAACTTTTTGCCTAGCAATGCATGCCTATCAAACTAATTTTCTGCCTTGAAAATCATGCCCTCTAACTAGAATTTTCTCCTCATTTTTCAGGCCTATTATTCCAGCAAATCCCTCCTTGAAATTCGTGCCTTAGCTGACAATTTCTGCCCTTGAAATATGTGCAAAAGCTGCCTTGAAAAATTCATTAAAGTACCTCAAAAGCTCATTGAAGATGCACCACTGTAGCTTGGTTTTCGTGCCATTGACTCAACCTTGGGATTCATGCTAGTACTTGCTTTCTCCTTGCTGCAAATTCGTTTCTCCTTCAACAAAAGTTTGCTATTCCAGCCTTCTCCTCTTCTCCCCTCCTCTTCACTTCTCCAACTCTACAAATGAAGAATGAGCCTCCTCTTGCCTTTTTCCTCCTTTTTAGTCTTGATAACGATAAGAAGCCCTATCCCTCAGATCAAAGGCTGAGATTAGATCTCAACTTCACTTGATGAAGAGTGGAGATCTAATCTCACATTGACCCCCTCATATGTCTCCCCATCAATTCGTGAGCTCCCCTAGTCACTTTAATAACCTTTTTCTCATAAAGTCACTTTAATATAATAAAGTACAATGTACTTTTTGAACCTCATAAAGTCACTAAAAAGTCACATGACTCTAATAACCACACAAAGTCACACCAAAAAGGTCGGTTCACATGTTCAAAAAGCACTAGGAAACCTTTTCAACACATCCATGTAGCGAAAACCTGATTGGCTCCTTCACGTATTTGGTTGATAGTAGGTCAGACATTTGCTTTGCAGTGAACGCTCTGACCTGTTTTAGGTAGAACCAAGACATGATCATTGGATTGCAGCAAAGCATGTATTGAGATATCTACGTGGTATTGTTGATTATGGTTTGAGATATGTCACAAACGGTGATATACAGCTGCATGGATATAGAGATTTTTGTTGACAAATGTAATTAGGTTCGGTCTTCATAATGACGTGTAATTGTGATTTTATGTAATTGAAGTAAAGAAGAAAATAAAATTATTTTTGTAATGCTTGAGTCATGGGTTTGATGCTCAAGGAATTTTATTTTATAGTTAAGGCACCCATTGTGAGCCTTCAGGATTGGTCATCAAGTCATAAAGTCTAGGAAGTCAATGTCATGTATTGAAGACATGTTACATATTGTAAAAAGTAATTTTGATTGCGTCAATAGACCTCCAAGACCGTGTCACAAGAAATTACTCATGTTGGCCTTCTAAAAGGATGAAGATGTTTCTAGACAAGCATGTCGGCCTATGTGCAAGGAGAAGTCAGCTTATTTTGATGGACAGACCACTATATATAGGGTAGCTCGGCCTCACCCACGACAGAAATTCGGGCAAGCATCAAGGACAAGAAAAGAAGTGCGAAGTTCATAAGAGAAGAAGCCTATAACCAAGTGAAGGAAGAAGGACCATAACAGAGTTTATTTTCTGATCTGTTTTGGGTTATAATCCACTCCACACGTGCGGGGAATTGATGTTGTCTACTGCAGAAAGAGCCAAGATATCACAGTCACACTTGAAGGTCAAATCGAGGAGAAAGTTAAGGTAGATCTCAACTTGAGTTGTCAAAGAAGAAGCCTCCACCTGAAGCGAAGGAGATCAAGGGATCAAATCACTGTATATCCCTCACACATGTTACAGCTAGGGTTTTTTGAAGAAGACAAGGGTTGCAGGTCTGAATCTAGAAGCTGAAATCTTAAGGGAAGACAAGTCATAAAGTGAAGCAACCAGTTTGATCATCACTGACTCAAGGAAGAAGAAAGAAGCCTTGTCACCTGGTCTTAGAGTGGTCAATAGGTCAAGGGTCTTGGTTTTGGTATTTGTCAATTGAAGTCTTTATAAGAAGAAGAATTCATTTGGGTTTTCCTCTCAAGTTCGAGAGGTTTTGGCCTTGGCTGATCGCCTACATTCTGTGTCTCGTCTCTTTATTGTTTATGCCTTGGTAGTTGTTTCGTGAAGAAGAACACTATAATAATAAAAAAGTAAAAAGAATTCACAAGCAGTTATCATCAAAGAGAAATATCCTAATCCTAATGCCCTAGATTTTTCAACAATTTTAATTGGGTAGGGAGTGCAGAAGATAGGAAGAGTACATCCGAAGATTCCTTCAATTTGGGTTCTGGTATGATTTCTTGGATGAGCAAGAAGCAGACAACTGTTGCACTCAACACTATCAAGGCCGAGAATATTGCAGCAAGTTTAGTGAGTTGTGAAGCAGTGCCGCTTCGTAAGCTAATTGCAAGACTATTTGATCAAGTGATGGAATTGTCCATGATATAGTGACAATGAAAGTTGTGTGAAACTTTCAGTTAATTGAATTTTCCATGACAAGTCGAAGCACATCAAGATCAAGTACCACTTCATCCGTGACATGGTGCAGAAGGGAGTAGTGAAGCTCTAGTACATCTCTACTGATGAGCATATAGTTGACATTCTTAGAAAGCCTTTGTCCAAATCAAAGTTTGTATACTTCAGGGACAAGCTTGGAGTTGTTAAGAATGTCTCTCTCAATGAGAGGGAGTACTGATGTGATAGCATCAGGGAAATTCTCCCTGGTGTTGATTTCTGGTAGCATCAGATGTACTCTAAGTCTCAAATTTTGCAGGGAGGCTTGGGCACATGTATTCCAAAGACCAGAAAGCGTTTTGGGAAATTCCACTCGGAGATAGTTTTATTAAAATAATTAATTATTTTCAATGGGTCCCTAAGTCTAAACTTAGGAATTTAAAATAATTAATGGGTATTAATCTAACTATGAGTGTAACTTCTAGAAGAAGACGAGGACCAAGCTTAAATGATCTTAGCCATTGATTAGCTTCTAATCTAGGCCATTGAATGTCAACGAAAGGTTATTTACGGAGACTTGAGGGTCATTTGGAAGACACACAGAGATAGATCAAAAGTTCGATTTTCTGAAGCAAAACAACTACTAGAGAGATTTTCGATAGTGATCTTTTGCAATGAGGGGCAAATATAGTATCCAGAAGAGGGAAGTTTTCCTGGGCTAGGGAGTACAAGGCAAAGAGGGCAGAACGACATCCAAAAAGAGATTGATGTTGGCCCACACAGTGGTAACGCAGAGCCTAGAGGAAGATAGAATTCCTACTGAGGATAGCGAGTTTCATAAGCCAGGAGCCGGGGTGTGAGACCAGGAGGCTGGAAATTGAAGTTTCTGGGCAGCGAAGGATCCACAGGAAGAGCAACGTAGTCCCCAATTGAGGTTACACAGAGATTGCGTAGGGTTGACGCAGATCTGCGTAGAAGGGACACAGAGCCTCCTTCCAGCGAGATCAACATTAGATTCTTCCAATGATAGGGAAAGATCATCTCACTATTTTTTTGTCCAGTTTCTCTCTGTATCGGATAGCCAGTTGGGCTTCCAACGAATTGTACTCAGATTTACTACTGCATAATAACAAAACCCTCAGAGTTGTTGCACCGTTTTTCCCGCATTGGGTTTTTTCGGGGACATTTGTCCAAAAACTAAGTTGCAGGAAACGTTGTCCAGGGGTCTGTTTCCAGCCGGAAACGGAACGGAAATGAGGAAACTCGTACCGTATGCCTTGGAAACTCGTACCACACTGGCCCGTTTCACGCTGGGGAAACGTGGCCAGTACGACCGAAAACAAGTTTCCAGGCCATACGACGGAGTTTCCAGTTAACATTACGATGAAATGACTCAGGATGTTTGAGAGTGGTTTCGCCCTCATTGGATTTCATATGGACAAAGTAGAATTTTAGATCTCACTCAAAATCCAGCAAACTAATCTGTTTTTCAGGATTTCAGGATTGGGGAGATTGCAATGTTTCCATTGGATTTTGTCATGTACTAGGGTATGGAACTTGTATTTAATCAAGAGAACTAAGACCTCCATGTAGGGAAGACTCCCAAAAATCAAGAGCACCTAAGGTTCTAGGGTATGAAATTTGTATTTAATAAAGAGCACTAAGGTCATTCGACTATGTAGGAGGAGACTCCCAATCAAGCATGAGACAAGAAATTAAAAATTTCTCGTGGCTGATTTTGGATATTGCTATTTTCATTATGTGATCATTAATGAGTAAATGTGATGTACATTTAGAGATTTATAGTTTATGCATTGACAATTGACAATTTAATCATAATGTAATAAATTACAATGTATCATGCATGCTTTATGATTGCACATATTTCTTAAATGTCCTAATATATCTATATATATATAGATATTATATATTGCATTTCCCCATTTCCAAATTTTGGGGGGTCACGTTTCGTACCCGTGCCTGTTTCAGAAACTCGTACTCGTTTCCCCGTTTCGTGCAACTTAGTCCAAAAAAAACTGTCACTTGTGTTGTATCTTTTCCTATTCAGTTTCTTGTCTCAGCATATTATTTTTAATTAAGTGAAGGCTGCAGTAGTATTTACTTCGATATTTACCGTAGAACACAGTGAATAACTTGTATAGTTTAACAAGTAGGAGAAGTAACATCAGTTTGCTGCAGTAGGGATTCCGAGTTTTAGGAATTTTCACATGGTATTGGAGCAGTGCAGGTGAAACAAGAAGAGCAATGTCACAGAACCCAGCGCTGAGCAAAGAAGAAGGTTGAATTGCTGCAGGAGGCAGCAGTTCAAATATCTAGTGGGATTGCACGGTCCAAGCTAGGAGGACTAAATTTTCGAGGAAAGTCTCTCTCTGAGAGAGTCGACAGAGACAAAGGGCTTCTAGACCGAAATTTTTATGTGCCAGAGGGAGCAGCGCAGAGCCCCAGCGTGAGGAAAGAGCTAGTGGGACACAATTTTTAGCAGGGAGATTGTTGGGCTGAAAGACATTAGAGGGAAGAGAGAGATGCGATTGAGGGAATCTTTCCTCAGTAGACTTCTCGCCAAGAAGTCCACTTTCTTATTGCCTAAGCAGTTGCAGTAAGAGATAGAGAGGAGCATTTTGACATTTTCGTGGCAGAGATGGCAACTAGTGGATTGAGAGATCAGGACAAGTTGGATGGGGCATCCAACTATGTGATCTAGAAGGCAAGGATGTCGTGCCTTCTAGATGAGCATTTTCTCAAGGTCTATGTCGACAGTGTGATGGTTGAGCCCGCGGATGCAAATCAGTTGAAGAAGTACAAAGGAGAAATAGTGAAGGCCAAAAGGATGATGCTTGATGGAGTAAAGGATCACGTGGTATGTCACATCACTAGCAGAGGGACTATTAAGGAGATGTGGGATGCCTTGGCAACGCTATATCAAGGATCTTCCGAGCAGCAGAAGATGTACTTAGAGAAAAAATTGAGATTTGCACAAATGCAAAACGGGGAGTGCATTGATTTGTTCCTCACAAAGCTTCAGGAGACCCGAGATGAGTTTCCAGCTATGGATTCTACACCTGAAGGTTCCGAGATGGTGAGACTAACCCTAAACTCAGTCTCACAAGAGTGGCAAGTCTTTGTCTAGAGCATCCTGGGCAAGGCAGCTTTGCCAGACTGGGATAGTATGTGGGCACTCTCAAGCAGGAAGAGTTGAGGAGAGATCTAGTCAGGTGTAAGCTTGACGAAAGCAACAGCAGTGAGTCGAAGCCCAAGGAGGAGGAAGAGAACGCAGCCATTGCATCCAAGGGGCGGCAGGAGCAGCGGAGGCAAAAGAAGGACGTCTCGAAGATCAAATGCTTCAGGTGTGGTGAAATGGGTCACCATGCAACACAATGTCCTCTTAGAAAGAAGGACAAAGATGAGAAGCATAATCCGAAGGTTGCACCCGCGAAGATCAAGGAGGAGGAGTTTGCCATAACAGTTGACATACCTCCAAGTGGGAGGTGGGTTGATTTAGAGTTGTAGTTCGAAACAACTATAAATGGGCAAGATCCTTGAGGAACCCACCTCTCGGATGAATTCGTCGCTACAGGAGCCCAGAGCAGAAATAGCAGGATGGACCAGTGTCAGTTGGTGCAAAGGAGTGTTGGAGCGACAGATGTAGTTGCCAAAACGCCAAGTTTGAGTAGCGTAGTGCAAAGTTGCAGTAGTGCAGGGAGGTACAATGCAATAGCAATAATAGTGTAGTGGCTTCAGAGGGATAGCGTGGGACTACCAGCAGTCAGAGCTTCAGCATCGAGATGCATCTATGCTGAACACTTGTTCAAATTATGGGATGTTTTTCAGTTGCAGTGCAGATGTGTTAGCAGTGGCAGTGCTAGCAGCAACACAGATGTTGCACTCAAGAGGGAGTTGTAGTATGGATGCAGTGTTGACAGTGGTAGTGTCAGCAGCAGTACAGTTGCAGAAGCAGCACAGTAGTTGGTGGACAGCATGTCAGACATTAGCAGCGCAGAGGACGATGTTATGAAGTCGGGGTGATGCTTCAGTGGGAGGCATTGCTAGAGCACATTCATCGCTAAGAGGGAGTGTTGATTTCTGGTAGCATCAAATGTGCTCTAAGTCTCAAATTTTGTAGAGAGGCTTGGGCATATGTATTCCAAAGAACCCAGAAAACATTTTGGGAAATTCCACCCGGAGATAGTTTTATTAAAATAATTAATTATTTTTAATGATCCCTAAGTCTAAATTTAGGAAATTAAAATAATTAATGGGTATTAATCTAACTATGGGTGTAACTTATAGAAGAAGACGAGGATCAAGCAGAAATGATCTTAGCCATTGATTAGCTTTTAATCTGGGTCGTTGGATGTCAACGAGAAGATTATTTAAGGAGACTTGTGGGTCATTTGGAAAACACACAAAGAGAGATCAGTAGATAGATTTTCTGAAGCAAAGCAGCTGCTGGAGAGATTTTCGATAGTGATCTTTTACAGTGAGGGGCAGAGATAATATTCGGAAGAGGGATGTTTGAAGCGAACAAAGTTCCTTCTAAAGATTAATTACTCCAAAAGACTTGGAATATCAAGATATCCATGAGGATACAAATATTATATAAAATATGAATATGAATGAGAATAAGAATGATAATGATTTACAACGAGAACGAAAGGCTTGCTTATATACCACGCAAGTGTCTCTTCATGAAGAGTCATGTCTCATTTAGACACGCCTCTTCAACCTAATTACTAATTAACTAATAATTATTTATGCTTATTATCATTTACATTATTTTACATTATTTATATATATTTTATTCGTTACATTGCTTCCTTCCTCAAAAAGCTTTGTCCTCAAAGTTTGTTGATGAAAAAAGGCTTGATCTCTTTTTCGGCTTCGAATGTCTCTCTCTCGGAATGGTCATCCTCGTCAATACAAGTTGATATGATCTTCTTAGTGACAAACAAAATTGTCACACTGAGAAGGGATGAGACCATCCGAGATTAATCTTTTGTATAGTATTTTGATCACTGGAATTTTGTAACGACTTGTTAGCATAAGACTGGATTGAGATTACATCACTATTATCTGGAACATCAGTTTGTTGTTTCGGTTCTGATCGATTCAAATATTTAGCATGGTTGATTCGTTTGTTCCCATGATTCGGATACCGATATGGAGCTTTTTTGGTTTGATTTCTCCTTACTGGGCATGTGCCAATTTTTATATTTTCTTCTGGCAAAGATGTTGTTGAGATGGTTATGGATTAAGTAACTAGATTCGTTATATAGGGGCCATGTGTCCGAATCTAGAGTGTCGGACACGATTCGTCCAAAAAACGTGTCCCAAAAACAGGATTCGTCAAATCCTATCAGGATTCTTCGAATCCCAAACGTGTCCCGATTTTTGACTGCGTGTCCCGATTTCCAGGATTTGTTTAGCGGAAAAGGGACTCCCGCGGGTTAGAAAAGGCCGCATTTCCTCATTATAGTCACGTTATTTATCATTTGGCAAGCATTGTTTGAGTTGTTTGCAAGTGGAGAAGGGTTTGGAGCAAGGAGCTAAGGGAGTAGAGCGCTTGGCAAGAAGATTCAAGCACCAGGTAAGTGCATTTCAGCTCCATTTTTTTGCATTTCCTATTCTATTATAGCAGTTTGTATATGATTTTTTGTTTACAAATTTGTGCATGTTTTGTTCATTTCTTTAACAGTATTCATGGCTCAATCAAAGGCAGCAATTAGGGGGCAAAGGAAGGGCAAGAATGTCTCCATTGGAGATGCCCCTCCTCCCCCAATATCATCAGAGTCTACTGCAAGTAATGTTGAGAGAAGAGTAGGACCTAAAGAAAACACTGATAAATATCCATTGTGGAAATATGACCCAAGAGAGGATGGCACAAACACCAAGGGAAAGGAAGGAGGCAATGTGCAATGGAGATGCAACTTTTGTTACATTTCTTTCAAAAGCACATATTACCGTGTGAAAGCACATTTGTTGGCTTTACCGGGTTGTGGGATTGGAGCTTGTAACGTTGTTTCTTTACAAAAGAGAAACGAATTGGAAAAGGAGTCCACGGTTGGTATGGAAAATGTGACTTCAAAATCAAGAAAACCCAAGAATGAAGACCCCCTTCCATTTTTGAGGAAAGCCACCACCAAATTTCCATTTGAGAGTTCTACTTCTACTGGGGGACAAGCAGCAAAAAGAAGAGCACCTGGTCCAATAGACAAGATTTTCCAAAAAGAGAGACGGGAAGAGCTTGATCTTACCATTGCCTTCTTCTTCTATCAAAACTTCATATCATTTACTGTTGCACGCTCACCTCTATTTATTGAGATGTGACGAGCTCTAACTCAAGGGACTCCAACAAGGTATGTGCCTCTTGGGTTAGAGAAGCTGAGAACCACATTGTTGACAAAGGAAAAAAAAGAGGTGCAAAAAATGCTTGAGCCTATTGTAGCATCATGGCCAACATCTAGGGTTAGCATTGTTTCTGATAGATGGACAGATCCAGCACAACACCCAATCATCAACTTCATGGTGTCTTCTTTGAGTGGTCCAGTTTTCATGAAAGCAGTGGATACACTTGGAGAATACAAGGATGCACAATTTATTGGTGAGTTATTTATTAAAGTTATTGAAGATGTAGCTGTTGATTCTTGTGTGCAAATCATTACAGATAATGCACTTGTTTGCAAGGCTACTAGCATGATTGTGGAAGCTAAATATCCACAAGTGTTTTGGACACCTTGCATTGTCCATTCATTGAACTTAGCACTGAAATCCATTTCTTTTGATGTGCTTTGGATTGGAAGCATTATTGAGGATGCAAGACATATCCGTAACTTCGTGCAAAATCATACAAATGCCCTTATTATCTACAAGGAGTACACCAATCTATCATTGTTGAAGATTGTTGATACACGGTTTGCCTCTTCATTCATGATGTTGAAGAGGTTGAGAGAGGTCAAGACCGCTCTTGGGTCAATGGTTATTTCTGAGTTTTGGTCTTTTTGAGAAAGACAGATCAGGTAGGCCTATAAAAGAGTGAAGGACACAGTGCTAGATGATGCTTGGTGGGAGAGGGTAGATCTAATTATTCGGATCATGGACCCTATCATTTCTTTGCTTCAATTTGCAGATACAGACAAACCCATCCTAGGAGAGGTTTATGAGAGATGGGATTCCATGATTGAGTCTATGAGGAGCATTATTCTACAAAGTGAGTGCCTCGAGTATGAGACATCACTAGAGGCCTTCCGTGATACTATAAGAATATTCTTGTCAGCAGATGGGACAAGAATTGTACACCTTTACATTGTTTGGCTCACTCATTGAACCCCAAATACAACAGCCATAAGTGGTTGAATGGTGGAGCTTCCCGCAGATTCCCTCCTCACATGGATGGTGAAATCTCACAAGGGAGGAAAGAGGCATTCAGGCGGATACTGCATTGCTTGATGAGGTGGAGGATGCCTTTGCAGAGTTTTCCACTAGCAGTGATCGATTTGGAGGTTATGATGTGATTAGAGACAAGGGGGCTAAGAAGCCCTATTCTTGGTGGGCAAATCATGGGGTAACAAGCCCTCCTCTTCAGCAGTTAACCATGAGGCTCCTCTCTCAGGTGACTTCATCTTTTTGTTGCAAGAGGAATTGGAGCACATATGGGAATTTGTATAGTGTGAAGAAGAGCAGGCTTGAGTAGTCCAGGGCAGAGACAATGGTGTATGTGCACACCAACCTTTGTCTTATTTACAGGTAGAGGGAAGAGTGGTTGAGGGGAAAGACAACGATGTGGGATGTTTTTCCTGATGATATGGGTTTGGACACCAATGTTGAGTTGGCATTGGCCAACATGGATCTCAATGATCCAGTGCTAGAGCTTGTTATATTTGATGACTTAGAGGGGTCATCCTCCACACCAGCAGATGCAAAGGCGACTATGGATACTAGGGAGGAGGAGTATGTAGAGGAGAGCAGTGTGGACCATGATGATGAGGACATTGATGTTGATTCTGATGTTGATGATGAGGATTGATTCCTTGAGGCTTGTATACCTGTAGTTGTTTTATATTTTCTATTTCTATTTTCCATTGGCATTGCAACAACACTACCTATGTAACACATTTTGATTTGATGACTTAATGAGAAAACTATAGTTGTCAGTGTGTTTATCTTACTATCTTGTAGTTGTAAGTTGTCTTTCAGTGATGAATTATGAATCATGATTTATGTGACCACTGACATGTATTTGAATTTTGTATGTACTATGCATGCTATAGATGAAGAATCTATGTTTTGAAATCAATAAAGTTGTATCATTAATTAAAATTTTGTGTAAGAAATATCTATTTTTAGTATATTATATATATTATTATTATATATAATTATATATATTATATTAACGAATCCTACGTGTCTTGTTCCGGGGGGTCAACGTGTCCAAATCCGACACTACGAATTCCGAATCTCCGTGTCAAGTGACTTAGGTTATGGAACATTCACTTGGGATGTTCATTGTCTGAACTGCAACATCTACGTGTGTCATTTCTTCAACTAACTTGTCTTCTTAAATTGTCATATTCACTGGATCAGTATTTGTTGTTTTGTCATCAACTTGAATTCCTACATTTGATACTTCTTTCTCGATAAATTGTTGTACCTTGTTTTCTAATGACTTCTTATCCTTCTTAAGTTTCTTAATTTGCGTCAATAATTTTTCACTATGGTTTTTAAGTCAAGAAACTTCTTCATTTTTGTCAATAGTGATTTTGTCAATTTCATTTTGCATATTTTGTAATACTTTTTTACCTTCTTGAGATATTACTTTTGAAATATCTGATATATCTTCTGACGTTATTGAATTAAGTTTCAATGTAACATCTTAGAGTGTTATTTTCTTCTTCTTGTAAGAAAATGTTAAAAACTTTTTCTTAGTATTTAGAATAAAGGAACCTGAGTTTTCATCCATGTTGATCCCAAAACAATGTCACTATCGTTAAAACATAAGGTTTTCACGGTGAATTGTGAAGTAAAAGTATAATCTCCAATATTTAGGTGTAGATTGCTTATATCGTATTATTTGCCAAAAATATTTGTTTCAACTATATTTGATCTAGGAATCACCAATTGATTAGCACATTTAGGGCTAACATAATTACTTCTTTCAATAGGACTGATAGAGATTATGATGTCTTTTCCTGCGAGTGATCCTTCAATTTTAAATAGTGTGTAAACACATGTACTATGGGTTTCAGGAAACCTTTCATTACTAGTCTCCATGATGTGATGGTGGAGGTGATGATATTGATCGGGTGTGGCTTGACACATAGAGACATAGTTCTAGGCCATCATATCCACGGATGTGTGGGAGAATCTAGCGTTGAGTAGTGCTCTACAGGTGGGCATGGAGATGCATGGTGGTGTGTTGTAGTGTGTTGCACTGTGGTGCGGAGTGGGAGTGCCTCACATCGTAGTGAGTACATGCGGGGAGTGACAGGTGCAGTGACACAGGCAAGAAGTAGGATGGTACAGGACGGCATAGCTGCAGTGGGGGGTATTCAACAGTGTACAGGGGTAGGCAACAGTGTACAGTGGCATGTCCAGGAGTACAGGGATGATCGGTGGTATGCAGAGGCTTATGGTGCTGCACAGCGAGGTCTTGGAGTGTTGCCTCTAGGGACACCCATGGATGGAGATATCGGGCATACATTTGGGTGTAGTTCACCCAGGATCGATGGGGACACAGATGAGCGATACTTGATGGTATACGCGGAGACTCACACAACTAACCCTCTTCTACGTCACTTACTAGAACGGGCAATCTAGTTTTTGTCATTTAACACTCTGGGCACGACCAGCAGGGTACAAGGAGCTCACCCAATATATTAGGGTGATACTTGGTACGATAGAGGGGAGACTTCTCAGTGGGGGTATCGAGTCGGTACATGAGTTGACAGCCACAGGTCGAGAGATGAGGTGATCACCGCCAGGGATGGCATATCATTCATCACTGTTCCTATGTCTACGGCACTAGTCACAGGGGAGACATGTTTCATTTTTTCCACAAGGCATGTCTGGACCATGCATGAGCAAAGGATACCATGTATGGCTGAGATAGTTGTCCAGCATGTATCCGGGTTCCCGACGTTGTATCGACACATTCTCCAGGGGGCCGGTAGCCAAACCAGGTGTGATGGTTGGCAACAACAGGGTGGATCCACATACACTGAGTCGATTGCACGTATTAGATACACATGTATTGGTTGCATTCAGGGGGTAGCTATTTGGCACATGTGGTTTCAGTGGTCATTAGTACTACAGAGTGGCAGGCACCAGATAGTTTGGCATGCCTAAGATTAGTTCATGATGTATGGAGCCTATATATGGGTGGCATGCAAGGACTAGAGATGAGGGCCAAACAGATTCCATCAGTTGTCAGGGCTATGCTGCAACAGGTTTGCCTATGGGATGCAAGGATTCAGGTGATCGATAGATCACTCGTGATGAGTGGAGTCATGGCAGAGAGTGATAAAGTTCGCTCTTGGGATGATACATGGCGGTTCACAGAGGGTTTCATCATATGGGGAGACAGATATTCTCTATTGTTGCACAGGTTCAAAGTTAGATTTGGATGGGCAGGCCTTGGCGCCATGTAGATGCCCAAGCAAGATGTGTCTCGCCTCTTTCAATATTCGACCATCGAGTTCCAGGAGAGGAGGATACTGTCTGCGCATGATGGGGAGTATGACATAATCAGAGTAGCGCAACATCAGCATGGTGGCACTACTTTGGGACTAGCAAGGAAATGGGGCGTCACAATAACCTTTAGGGATGCGTCGGCTACTGCAGTGGGAGATCATACAGATCTTTAATTGGGCTTTAGCGAGTCACTGATGGAGCAAGGGACTTCTGTTACCTGCACCGGACAGGATAGTGAGTGGAGCGATGGGAGCTTCATGTCGGATAGGATGGCTTGGGATCCTGGTATTGAAGGATTCTTTCATATCAGGACAGTGTTGAGGTCAGGGACAATTCCGTGGCACATCTGGGACCCTAGCACATGTTGCAGTGACAGTGGAGAGCAATAGTGAGAGAGGATGGTCGTTCATGCATTGTTTGAGGACAAGTGATTTTTAGAGCGTTGGAAGAACTTGCCGAATGAGGATGCCACCTAGGAGGGTGAGCACATAATGGAGCACCCAACTTTGAGGTTGCTTAAGGGCAAGCAACATTTGGGAGGGGAGGACTATCATGTCCCTTCTCAAACACATTTGTAACAAGGTGCTACTACACAATTTTGGCTAAGGAAGAGAACCCATCATTTTCGACTTAGGGACTTAGGAGGCAATTCGACTTAATTTGGTTGCCAGTGGAATGTGGGGGCCACCCACATTGGAATTCGAATTGGCCCATTCAAATAGCTTGGAGGGAAAGTCGAATAGGTGGATGAAGGGGCCAACATGATACAAGGGAGACCCAAGGAGTTATAAAGAAGGAGCAACTCTCATTTTTGAATTCATTCAAACATCTTGTAAACAAAATCAATTGATCGTTCACTCTGCTATTTAGCTAAGTCAACCAGTTGTTTAGCCACGAATCTCTTAAGCGGGAGATTCAACCTCTACTTCGGGGGACCATTCGTGCCCGCCCTAGACAGGTAGTTATACAAGGATTTCAGGAGTCCTGAGCCAGTGACATAGCACCAGCAACAAGTGTGCTTTTCTGGGCAGCCAGGAAACACACAGAGGGAGATTAGGGAAAGCATAGATCTAATTGATTGTTCGGGAGTTGGGGCGCTGAGGTAGCAGCATTAGACCAGCGTTCTTGTTGGCTTTTATAGCTAGCTGAGCCAACATTCAAGCAATTCGAACTGTTGGGCAAGGGGACGTTATAGAGGCCACACAACAAATTTTCGTGGTAATTGGTAGTAGCTGAGTTGGGCTGAGAGATCATCAGGGGAGTTAGGGATCGGATAGCACGAGTGAACTCAACATTTTGGAGACGTTTTCAGATGGATTTACAAGCAATTTCTAGCAAGTCTAAATTGGCACCCTCAGCTGAGGTGAGGCTCCAAGGGGGTGAAAATCAGAATTCTAAACCAGCGAAAATCTTTTCTAGGTTTTTGACAAGGATCCCAAATATAAAGTTTAATAATTTTCTAACCACTGGAGGTGGGGTTTTAAGCCATATCTTTGCAGCACACAATGTAGAATAGCCAGGGATTGAATAGTGCCTTTGGGAGTCGATTTTAGGAAGTTCAAGTCGGGCCAAACCATTAATGGGTTTTTGTGGGTTTTGGCGAAGGAGTCTGGGGTTAAAAGCATATAAATCTGGGCAGTTTCAGTGAACCTTCCGGCCATTCGAACTTCAACAAAGCAACAGTTTCTGGGTAGTGCAGTGTAGATTGGTGCAACCGCTGGGCAGCCTTCAACTCAACCATTTTCCTACTTGGGTTTGGTCCTACTTTTCCTTTCAGACAAGCCCAGGTGCACCATTCCATCATCTATTGTATTTTTGAATTCATTGATACATCTTGCAAACAAAATCACTTGACTAATCACTCTGTTGTTTAGCTGAGTCAACTGGTTGTTTAGCCACGAATCTCTCAAGTAGGAGATTCAACCTCTACTTAGGGGGACCATCCATGGCTGCCCTAAACAGGCAGTTATACAAGGATTTCAGGAGTTCCAAGGCAGTGACAGAGCACCACCAACTAGTGCAAAGCAAGGAGTGCGTATTTCTGGGCAGCCAGGAAACTCGTAGAGGGAGATTGACGCAAGAAGAGATATGATTGCTTGTCTGGGAGTTGGGGCGCTGAGATAGCAGCATTAGACCAACGTTCTTGTTGGGTTATACAGCCAGCTGAGCCAGTATTCCAGCAATCTGAACTGTTGCACTGGGGGATAGTGCAGAGTCCACACAATAGATTTTCGTGGTACTTGGGAGCAGCTGAGTTGGGCCAAGAGATCATCCGGGGAATCAGGGATTGGATAGCACGAGTGAAATCAGCATTTTGGAGAAGTTTTCAAGTGGATTTACAAGCAGTTTCCAACAAGTTGAAATTGGCAGCTAGAGCTGAGGTGAGGCTCCAAGGGGGTCGAAAATTAGAAGTCTAAACCAGCCAAAATCCTTTTTGGGTTTTTCTGCGTTTTTGACAAGGATCCCAAATATAAAGTTTGATAATTTTTCAGTGTACCACCGGGATGTGTCCCCCAAGGTCGGGTGCGCACACCCCTCGCACCCCATGCACCCGGGACCGGGGGGCATCTGGGGAAACATTTCCCCACGTCCCCCTTTTGGGGAGACGTGGGAAGACGCAAGGGGGGACGTTTCCCCAGTGTGGGGGACACGACTCCCCAAAAGAGGGGTGCCCCCCCTCAAAATGGGCTATGCATCCCCCTTAAATTTGCTTCTAAACAATGATTTATGACAGGAGAAACCTAGTATTTGATCATATTGCCCAACTAATGCTATGCCATTCATGGTAATGTTAAATTCTTAAAGTAAAAGTGACATTCTCCTTTATCTTTCATTTTCATCCTTTTACTTAAATTTTTAACATTACCATGAAATGACTCAGGATGTTTGAGAGTGGTTCCAACCTCATTGGACTTCATATGCAGAAAGTAGAATTTTAGATCTCACTCAAAATCCAGCAGACTGAACAGTTTTTCAAGAATTCAAGATTCGATGGATTGCAATGTTTCCATTGCATTTTGTCATGTACAAGGGTATGGAATTAGTATTTAATCAAGAGCACCAAGCACTCTGTGTACTTTAGAGTGACTTTTAGGCTCATCATTCCACTGTTTTTGAGTTTAGTTATATCAAAATACTATTCTAGTCTTTAGATTTCAATATCTAGTATAGTCTATTTTGCTTCGTACTAATTAGATTCTAGAATGATGAATGATGAATTTTAAATTTAAATCAATTTAGAATTTAGAATGATGAATGATGAATTTAATTTTTAAATCAATGTAGATCCTAGAATGGTGAATAATGAATGATGAATATGTATCAGAGTATTTCATTATTGAATCTCGTGGTCTACAGATGAATCATTTATGTATTAGTAAGGATGATGAGTATGGATCAATGTATTTCATTACTTAATTCAATTATGTATGTATCATTGTATTTATGCTTTCATTATTGAATATGAATTTGAAATATATATATATATATATTAACAAAATTATATGCCCCGACATCCCCCTGTCCACCCTAAATTTCCCTAAAATTTGAGGGTACTCCCACACGTCCCCCTTGTGCGTCTCCCCGCACCAGCATCTTCCCGTCCTAGAGTCTTAGTGGAACATTGTAATTTTTTTAGCACCAAAGGTTGGGTTTTAAGCCATATCTTTCCAGCAGACAATGTTTAAAAGTCAGGGATTGAATAGTGCCTTTGGAGGTTGATTTTGGGAAGTCCAAATCGGGCCAAACCATTTATGGGTTATTGTGGGTTTTGGCGAAGCAGTATTGGGTTAAAAGCATATAAATTTCTGGGCAGTTTTAGTTCACCTTCCAGCCACTAGAACTTCAGTAGAGCAACGGTTTCTGGGTAGTGTAGTGCAGATTGGTGCAACAGTTGGGCAACCTTCAGCTCAGCCATTTTCCTACTCGGGTTTGGCCCTGCTTGTCCTTTCAGACAAGCCCAGGTGCACCATTCCATCATCTATTTTATTTGACATGCAAAAATATAATAAAATGGCTCAGAAGTTCTCCATTTGCAGCTTTTATATGGGTGTTTGCTGAATATTTCGTTTTTGTAATTTGCTTCATGTATTATTTGCTTGTTATCACTTGTATTCCTATTAAAGATCATCACATTGGTATCAGAGGATCTTGGCCCAGCTGTGGGAAAATAGCCAGAAGATCATGGAAGCTTTGGGCATGAGTGCACAATGACGGGTGAAACCGAAGACAAACCCATAACTCAAGGGAAATCAGTATGCAGAAATTATGGGTTAGAATTCATTGGGACGATGAGAGGTTGGCCCAGTTGAGGAGGGTGACAGACCAAAACCATCCTCACCTTTACAACAAAGATGTCGGAGGTGAAAGTCAATACCCTTTAGGGATGCGTCGGCTACTGCAGAGGGAGATCATACAGATCTTCCATTGGGCTTTAGCGAGTCACTGATGGAGCAAGGGACTTCTGGTAGTTGCACCAGGCAGGATAGTGAGTGGAGCGAGGGGAGCTTCATGTCGAACAGGATGGCCTAGGATCCTGGTATTGAAGAATTCTTTCATATCAGGATAGTGCTGAGGTTAGGGACAATTCAGAACCACATCTGGGACCCTGGCACATGTTGCAATGACAGTGGGGAGCAACAGTTAGAGAGGATGCTCGTTCAGGCATTGCTTGACAACAAGTGATTTTTAGAGCGTTGGAAGAACTTGCCAAATGAGGATGCCACCTGGGAGGGTGAGCACATATTGGAGCACCCAGCTTTGAGGTTGCTTGAGCACAAGCAACATTTGGGAGGGGAGGACTATCATGTCCCTTCTCAAACACATTTGTAACAGGGTGTTGCTACACAATTTTGCACAATTTTGGCTAAGGAAGAGAACCCATCGTTTTTGACTTAGGGACTTAGAAGGAAATTCGACTTAATTTGGTTGCTAATGGAATGTGGGGGCCACCCACATGGGAATTCGAATTGGCCCATTCAAATAGCTTGGAGGGAAAGTGAAATAGGTGGATGGAGGGTCCCACATGAGGCAAGGGATGCCCAAGGAGTTATAAGGAGGGAGCAACTCTCATTTTTGAATTCATTCATACATCTTGCAAACAAAATCACTTGACTATTCACTCTGTTGTTTAGCTAAGTCAACCAGCTGTTTAGCGGTAGCCACAAATCTCTCAAACAGGAGATTCAACCTCTACTTCGGGGGACCATCCGTGCCCGCCCTAGACAGGAAGTTATACAAGGATTTCAGGAGTTCTGAGGCAGTGACATAGCACCACCAACTAGTGCAAAGCAAGGAGTGAGTATTTTTGGGCAGCCAGGAAACACGCAGAAGGAGATTGAGGCAAGCAGAGATCTGATTGCTTGTTCAGGAGTTGGGGCGTTGAGGTAGCAACATTAGACCAATGTTCTCACTGGGTTTTACAGCCAACTGAGCCAACATTCCAACAATTTGAACTGGTGGGTTGGGGGACAAAGGTAGAGGCCACACAACAAAGTTTCGTGGTAGTTGGGAGTAGCTGAGTTGGGCCAAGAGATCATCCAGGGAGTCAAGGATTGGATAGCACGGGGGATTGGATAGCATGGGTGAACTCAACATTTTGAAGAAGTTTTCAGGTGGATTTATAGACAGTTTCCAACAAGTCGAGATTGGCAGCTAGAGCTGAGGTGAGGCTCCAAGGAGGTCGAAAATCAGAAGTCTAAACCATCCAATCCTTTCTAGGTTTTCCTAGGTTTTTGATAAGGATCCCAAATATAAAGCTACATAATTTTCTGAGCACCGGAGGTGGGGTTTTAAGCCATATCTTTGCAACACGCAATGTAGAATAGTCGGGGATTGAATAGTGCCTTTCGGGGTCGATTTTGGAAAGTCCAAATCAGGCCAGACCATTTCTAGGTTTTTTTGGGTTTTGGTGACAGAGCCCGGGGTTAAAAGCATATAAATTTTTGGGCAGTTTCAATGCACCTTCTAGCCATTCGAACTTCAACAGAGCAACAGTTTCTAGGTAGTGCAGTGTAGATTGATGCAGCAGCTAGGCAACCTTCAGCTCAACCATTTTCCTACTTGGGTTTGGTCTCGCTTGTCCTTTCAGACAAGCCCAAGTGCACCATTCCATCATCTATTGTATTTGACTTGTAAAAATAGAATAAAATGGCTCGGAAGTTCTCCATTTGCAGCGTTTATATGGGTGTTTGCTGAATATTTCGTTTTTGTAATTTGTTGCATGTATTATTTGCTTGATATCACTTGTATTCCTATTAAGGATCATTAGGATTTAATCTCGATTTTTTTTCGACGTTTTCCAACATGTAGTTGAGGTATATTTGGGGGAGGGAGTATATGGAAAGGGGGGGGGGGTTATATTTGGGAGAGGGAGTATATGGGGGAGGGTTATATGGGGAAGGGAGTATACCACGGGTGTGGAACAATGATAGCACAATGTTGGAGGGTCAATATATGACCGGGATTATGATCTGGTGGAGGAGGCCATATGGTGTACGTGGTATGGACCGGGCGTTGGAGCAGTGTTAACCAACTGCAAGTAATACAAGGAGAAACCGTGCGGTGGAGTGGTGATATGGTGCAGCGTTAACTGTGATACTGGTAGACAAGATAAGGGGAGTCGATACAACGTATGGATAACGTTATATATTATAACTAGGTGTCATTCAGCATAGATGGTTGTGATGATATTCGTGGAATCGAGTATGGTGCAGCACCACCCAGAATGGGAGGAGTCAGGCTCGTAATATGAGACAGAAGCAACCATTCAACATTCGATGCAATGGAGTCGTTCAACGTAATGTGGTATATATGGTGGTATATAACCGGGACACCAATGGGAGGCAACGAAGCAGCGTTGGAGAGGAGTGCGGTGAGCGTAGAGGGGAGTCAATACATAATGCAATATCATTCACCATTCAATGTAATATATAACAATGTTAACATAACTGTGGATAGTGTATTACTGTGGTATGGCAACTGGGTAACACAAAGTTTCAACACATATATAACACACCGTTCAACACAGTAATACCATCGAACTCAATGTAGTACCACCATCCAATAACACAGTTGACGCTACAGTTTGAACACCACAGTCGTAAAAAATCGACATACCACATATCAGTACACCATTCGCGCAGCATGGAGGAGGCTCACCGCACCATAGCTAGCACAAACTCAATCCTCCAGCAACCTCCGGCAACACAAATTTCGGTGTAGATTAGCGCTTAACGCGAAGAATGGAGCAATGGTAGAAGTGTCAATTCTGCAAAATAAGCAAAACATAGGCAAGAGGGAGTTACAAGGGCAGAGAGGGAAGCCAAAATGAAGTTAGATCTGATACCATGTCAGGCTAGGAAGTAACTCCTCAAATGAAATTGTGATTTTGCATTAAGGCTGATCATAAATATATACATCGAGGGAGAGACTCTTGGGCTTCATCTCCCAGTTTCTCTTCATTTTCCAACTCTCTTTATTTTCTATTTACATTATTGTATACATATTCACCCAATCCCAAGGATTCGGTGTCAATTGTGCCTAAATCAATTAATTATGCTTAAGGTTGCATTCCGAGAGGAATACTTGATGAAATACCTTAGTGTAATAGCTCGTTGGAACCGAAATGAAAAGATCTATAGGGTGAGGTGGTTAGTGGGGAATTTCAGTGGCTTGAGGAGGCATGGTAGCCAATTTACCATTTTCCCACATTAGAAAGATATTTTAAGTGAGGCAAATGTGCTCAATGATTAAAATAATAATAAAATAGGAGCTTCTAGAGGGGTCCATCAGATCTATAAAAAGAGGAGGCCATTAGAGGACATCTTGGATTTGATCTTTCTTCTTGCATAAGAGGTTTGAGGACCCAATTCTCTACTTCATTGTAGCCCCAGGACGGAAACCCTCGAGTGATTTAGTGAGATTGGGCAACTAACCATCTCCCCTTGGTGAATTCATCCAAAATTCACAGAAGAGCTTAGCAGTGGCAGCTCAGTTTAGTTTTGGTGGAGGGCCAGTGCAGCATTGGAGCAGATTCTGAGGCCAATTCTATCTTAGCTATTTCAACATGTAAAACTCCAGTTTATATATCATAAATAAAGTTGAGATTATTTCTGCTCATTATATTATTGAATTGCATGCACTTTATTGGTTATATTTTGACATGGTAATTTTCTGTTTATGAATGGAAACTTTATCTAAAAGTATTTTTGAATTCAATTTCAAGAAATCTCCAAATTTTTGCTTTGGATCATTATAGTGGTATTAGAGTTGGTGTTCCTACCAACCTAAGGGTTTTAGTGACAGATCGTTCAAGGGTTTATAGCAAGATGTTCAACAAATTGACTTTGGCATTCTATAGAAGCAATGCCCTATTGTCGCGTGCACAATAATTATTCAACAATTTAATCGAGAGGTTGTCTAAGATTTATTAGAGGAAGCACATTGTATTTTTGAGGTGGTCGACTCATTCTGTGGCCGCGTGGGACTGACTTGCCCAAGTATATAGCAAAATCAACAGACTCATTATTTTTAAAGAGGCGATCATATTATTTAAATTAGGGGCTGAATTTCATTCTCTTTGATTTGGTTTTCAAACCCAACCAAATTTCTCAAAGGCCGAGGGAGTTAAATCATTTTTCTGTGAAGTTAAATTTGGAGCCAGACAATCAAGGCGCACGTGATTATCGTTGTTGAATGTGACTAGTGGCAAAGACAAGGTGAAACGAAATTTTGAGCCGCCAGTGGAAAAGTTATGGGAGCAAGAGGGAAAATATCATAATATTGTAAACCTTTATCAAAGCTTAAAGGGCCATTATTAAAGAGCCGTTGAAATCATTTTGAACTAAATGGGGAGTCAAAGTTTATTATTAGAAACAATGGAGATACATTTGTAAAAGCTGATTGTTCCGCAAAGTTGAACAAGGGTTATTTTCCTCTGAGTGATCAAAATTGGGAGATTGCATTGCCCGCAACATCTGTTGGTTCGAAGCAAGCATCAATACAAATAGGGTGATGTCTGGCTACTTGATGTTTGAAAGATCAACACATAAACACCGTGTTTCCACAAGCTCAGCGGGGACGAAAACTGTGTCTTTGTGAACGGATTCTCTTGGAGTTGTACCGACGAAGAACATGCCACAAATTGCACACAATTGCATTGAATTCTTCTCTGAATTTCGGGTTCGATGCACTCAGTTTGATGAAATATGCGACCTGGGGTTGTGAAAATATAAGAGGTTGCATTCTATCAGACCTGGAGTGGACTTCTGCCCTAGCATTGATCTTGTCCGCAAGACCGATTATTTACAAATTCCTCAGCTTGGGATTTTTCGGCGTATTGAGATTTTACTCCAAGCCAAGGACACACACAGTGAAATCGGGCAGTCATTAGAGGCTGAATAGTATTGAATTATTTGGGCAGACACTCCCCATATATATTACCTGCAGACAATTGCTATCTACAGGACGAGATCTTCCCTGAGTTTGTGGATGGTAGATCTCTATTGAATTGTGGAGTCCAAGTTCGATTCACTGTGAACCGAGTTTGGAATATTTGGAAGTTGAATTATTGCATAGCCCAAGAACTCTTGAAGAACAAACTCACTAAAGAACATATTCATTGGTTGGACTGAGATCATTTCTTCCTTCAGGCCAAGATTCCTGTGAGTGGAGGACAAATTTGTTGAGATTGCTCAGTAGGCATCTGAAATTCTCCAAAAACTGGGCGTAATTATTATTGCATTTCCCTCACGTAATCTTTTGTGGCAGAGAGATAGTATGGTGCATAGCTACAACATGTTGGAGGGTTGTGCATTGGCCTGTTGAGAAAATCAATACAAACACGAATTGGGTATCCTCTGTTGGGGAACAAGGCCATAAAAGGGTCGAGTTCCTATTTGCTAGGAGGCCAAGGATTACAACTTGGTGTCACCAAGGAGGTAACCAAGTTGTATCTCCAAGAGAAGAGTAGCCGCTACAAGAAAGTTTGAGTTGCTAGTAACCTGGTCAAGGATTCCTTGAAGAGTCTGGATGAGTGAGACAAAAATTATAAGTTGAGTCAGCGAACGATAAAGGGGTTAATAAATTTTATGGCTGTGTATGCATTAACCAGCATATTCACAATTCCTCTGCATTTCAGACCGACTTTCTCAACGAACTGATAATTCCTGAACAAGCCTGAAAGGTTCCAAGTTCCATTTTTTGTCCTCTGCGTCATAAATATATCATTCGATGGGCATTATTTCTGAGTTGTATTTAAACAAACTGCCTTAACAAATATCAGTGGTTTAATGTCTTGATTAATGGTATGTGCCACTCAAAGTTGTTGATTAAACTCTAGGGTTTAAGCTCTGGTATGTATTGTGCATTATAAAATTGCCCCAAAAACTCAGTGACATATTAGACAACATACTATATTTGCAAGCCCAGAAATATACTTCGTACAACAGTTGCCATTGACTACTGAATTTAGAAAAATTAAGAGTAGTGGTAGAATTGTTATACTAGGCTGAGCACCCATGTTTTGTATTGAAATCCTAGAGCATTGATAAAGGTATCAGGATTAGATGTTAAAGTGTGAGGCTGAGTAAGTTTTGGGAGGTCTATATGTTATGACAGTTGGCCATATCATTGTAATATCTTTACTCCTGTCGTGTTGTTTGTCCATGTCTGGTATTTATTTGTCAAGTCATGCATAAAACAACTTGATGTACTTGTCATTCTTCTTCAACTAAAAACATGGATGAGACCTTCATAAAATCCCTTAATAAATTTGCAGCAGAAATTCACAGATCCCTTTGGGGATACTTACTTTGCCACAGCAAGAGCAGCCACAAAAAGAACATGAATTTGGACACAAAATCTTTAAACTTGGGACAGATTTGAAACACATGAGGGTTATGGTGAAAGCACTTTTCAAACTAGAAGAACTAGATGCACTCCTTTCCAAAGTACACCAGTTAGAGGGGAAGAAACTAATTTGGACCCTAAAACCAGCTACGTTTGCCCTAATACAAAACAAGTTCTTGGAGTATCTTTGTGAAGGGGTCACACTTCCAATTGCCTCCTGTCTCAACAGTATCATGAGGTTGACCGCACCTATACCTCCTTACCGTGATGACATAATGAGGAGAGTCTTCAAACTGATAGTAGAGACCTTTCAGGACTTGGATAACAGTAAGGGTCCTACATTTGGGAAAAAGCTTGAGATTCTAAAAGTCATGGCCCTGGTTAGATCTTATGACATCATGTTTGATTTTAAGTGTGATGACCTGATTCTCCAAATGTCCCAATGCTTCCTCAACATTAGGAAACATCATCCTGACGTGGTCATAACACACATGCAGTCCAATTTGTCTTCATGTATGGGAGGTCGTGATGCCATTTGCACGGAATTGCAAACTAGATTGTCAACCATTTAGAGGAGAGAACAACTGGTCTCACCTACTGCTTATGAACTAGCTAAAAGGTTCGTTGAGCAAACATTAGGTTGTTCAGAAGACTGTTGACCAGGGAGGAGCTACTCAAGTTTGGTGGACATTCAGCAAGAATGAGCTAAGGAGGAAGGGTCTTTGCTTCATTTGCAAGGGACAATGAGGACATAACCACTCATGCATGGGTGACACTGAGGAGACAACAGGGGAAGATCAAGAGGAGATTCCTTCTGAATTTCAGGATGAGGATTCTTCCTCTATAGTTGAGTCCATGGACACCTCTAAGGAGCATGAGTAGTCAAGGGGAGTTGTTGAAAGCAACTCAGATATGCAGCCATGTTTGATAGAAGAGATTGATGAGCAAAAATTACATAGTGGAGCATAGTGCACATGATGGGCCACTTTTGGAGAGTCAGTTGGTGGCTCACTTTGAGCCCATGATGGAAGAGGATGAGCAGACATCCTTGGGACCAACCATTGATGAGGACCAAGCAGATGTACAGATAACCACCAAGGAGGTAGTATTTGCAAACATGGGTCCTCAAGAGGTGTTGGGACCTGACAGGACAGTTTTGCAGGTGACGAGTGGATTGATGGAGCATGGAGTTTTCGATCAGATGAGGGAGGCTCTTTGGGAGACAATGGTGCATCCATCTTTGGGTCTACCCACTGACGAGGTGCACGTAGATGCAGTGCTAGCTAGCACAGTTGCAGTATTTCTAGGCAGCAACGCTCTCCAAGAATACATAGACAAGGCATGTAGGTTTCCCACTTATAGGGAGAGAGGCAGAGATTCCTAGACATATCTGGTTGATTGGTTGGGAAGAGTTGCATGAGTTAAGCATGGTGCATTTCAATGGACTTGCACCATATATAAGTGCACATGCATCCGATCCTTCCCACGGGATGGATTGGTAGGAGATCATGAGTTGGTGGCACGATATTCTCAGTATGGATCATAGTGCAGCAAGAGACATGGAGCATTGGTACCTGTTCTTGGTGGCATTGTGATCCAGGAGGGCTTCTTAATGACAATCAGAGGTTGGTCTAGGATCCGAGAATTGAGGGATCTATTCATGGTGGGTTGACACAGAGGCATAGCATCACCCAGTGGTTTGTATGGGATCCGGGCATTGGGTCTCAATTGCATTGGGCCACCAGACTAGTCCACAGGTTTAGATTGCTTGAGGGCAAGCAATCTTGGGGCAGGAAGATTTGTTATGTTCCTTTCTCTGGTGTTCCTTATGGCACGGTTAGGATGGATTTTCAGGGTTGGAGGCAGACAGGTCACAAGTGCAGCTTTACGTCACCAGCGGACCCAGGGGTTTTGGAGATGTTTTACGGGGTCTGGAGGAGTTCATTGACCATATTCCATCATCAGGATTGATTTTGCACAGCTCGCTTCTTGTTCCATTGCATTCAAATAATTCCTGTAAAACGAGGTTATTATTGTGCCTGACTTAATTAATTACGCTTAAGGTGGCATTCCGAGAGGAATACTCGACGAAACACCTTAGTGTATTAGCTCGTTGGAACTGAAAGGAGAAAATCGATGTGATAAGATGGTTAGTGGGGATTTTTAGTGGCCTAAGGAGGCATGATGGCTAATTTACCATTTTCCCACATTAAAAAGATATTTTAATTGAGGGAAATGTGCTCAATGATTCCAATAATAATAAAATTGGAGCTTCTAGTGGGGTCCATCAGATCTATAAAAAGAGAAGGAGGTCATTAGAGGACGTCTTGGATTTGATTTTTCTTCATACATGAGAGTTTTGAGAACCCACTTCTCTACTTCATTGTAGCCTCAGAACAGAAACCCTCGGGTGATTTAGTGAGATTGGGTGACTACCCACCTCCCCTTTGTAAATTCATCCAGAATTCACAAGAGAGCTTAGCAGGGGCAGTTCAGTTCGGTTTAATTTTGGTAGAGGGTCAATGCAACATTGGAGCAGATTCTTGAGGCCAGTTCTATCTTAGCTATTTTAGCATGTAAAACCCCATTTTATATATTATATATAAAGATGAGATTATTTCCGCTCATCATATTATTGAATTGCATGGACTCTAATGGTTATTATTTGACATGGTAATTCATTGTTTATGAATGGAAATTTTATCTAAAAGTATTTTTGAGTTAAATTTTGAGAAATCTCCAATTTTTTGCAATTGAATCATTACAAAATAAGGGTCCTAGTAAGGAACAAGGCTATGGTTGTCAAGAGATTGGCCACTACATCAGTGATTGACAACAGAGGAAGAAGAAGGGCAAGAAGCAAGTTGCAACTTCGGCAGATGTCGATGAGATCTCTAACAAGATGGAGCAGGAGTTCGCATTGATCGCTTGCTTGACTAGCTGGACTTCGCAGGGTGTCTGGTACATAGACAGTGGTGTGTCATTTCATATGACATGAGTTAGGGAGTAATTCTCTAGTTACAAGGAGGAGGACATCATGTTCCAAATTCAGTTGGCGAACAAGTCCAAGTGCACTCCTGTAGCACGAGGGACTATTCTATTTCAGAGGGAGAACAACAAGAAATTACCTATCCATGACATGTTGCATGTGCCAAGCTTGGGGATGAACTTGATCTCCATATCAAATGTTAGATCCCTATAATACTAGTGATTACCCCATTACTATTGTAGTTGTATCCCTTATTAGTATTGTTGTGCCCCTATTGTCCCCATATTGTTATTATTGTGCCCCATAGAATCCCTCTATTGTTA
>APFE030366996.1:0-13507 GCA_000404065.3 Pinus taeda
AAATAATACCCAATAGAAAGTTATCTAAGATAAGAATACAACATTCCTTTTGAGATAATCTTCATATGAAGCATAGCTATCACCAATATGTGCATATACAGAAGAGATGCACCTATACAAAATATGTGCATATATGGAAGTCACACAACTTCTATATATGCACATCTTATATATCGCATATATTCCATATATGCGCAACTTCTATATGTATATATATCTTTTGTATATGAAAAAATTTCATATAGGTGCATATACGAAAGTTGCGCATATACAAAGGCTATGTATCTATGTAGGTTGAAGTTGTGCATAACCTCTGTATATGCACATATATGTCCTAGCCATTCATTTATCCTCTTCAAATATTTTTAATGGCCACCTCCTAGCCATTCTAGAGAGTGGCCTTATATACTTTTCTAGCACCTCATTGAATGTTGAAGTTGTGCATAGCCTCTGTACAAGCGCAACTTTTGTATATGTGTAACTTCTGTATATGCACATATACGAAATTTTTGCATATATGAAAGATATGTGCGTATACAAAAGACGTGTTATACAGGATATGTGCATATATAGATGTTGTGCGACTTTTGTATATGCACATCTTTCATATATGTGCATATCTTCTGTATATGCACATATCTTCCATATATGAGCTTCTTCCATATATGTGCCTATCTTTCGTATATGTGCATATCTGGAAGTTTCACATATATAGTAGATGCATATATACAGAGGATATGTACATGTACAAAAATTAAGCATATAAGGAAGTTGTGCATATATGGAAGGTATGGACATATACATGATATATGTGCATATATAGAAGTTGTGTATATACAAAATACATGTGTATCTTCCGTATATGTGCAACTTCCATATATGCATAGCTTCCATATATGTGCATCTACCATATATACACAACTTCCATATATGCGCATATACAAAAGTTGTGCACAAATTCAACCTCCATATATATGTAGCCTCCATATATGCACAACTTCTATATATGCGCATATCTTTCATATATGTGCAACTTTTGCATATGCAAATATCTCCCCTTTTGCCACTCTAGAGAACGTCACCAATTTCCCCCACAAAAAAACTATGGTTATTTCTTCCTAAACTCACTACCATAAATACTATGTCAATACAACAAGTTCTTGCTCTAAGCCACCCCATACCAGACTAAAGAACCTTCCACTAGTTAACAGAATCACCACAACACAAGGACACTAGGCTCTTCATCAAAACTAAAGCCACCATTAAATAGAACAATGTGTTCACACACCATGCATATGCCTTCATACACTTTTACATGTGAGGCAAACGCCATGACACCAACTCGTTAAATGTCATCAGGCCCATATGGGTGGCTGGCATCCACCGCCACCACATTACTTCTTGGTTCGCTCAACCCCATCGGGCTTACATAAAAATAAAATAAATCAAAAAATAAAAGTGTTAATATAATTATAATTAATAATTAAACTATCATCGATCCATGTTAACTCTGGATTTACCAAGCGCTAAGAGGGATCAAGTATCTTGATGTGAAAACTTCTTTTAAAGTGAAAAGAGATTTGATCCCTCTCGGCGCTTGGAATATATAGAGATAAGATGGATCTAGGTTAGTTTAATAAGCTTATTATTGCTTTCTCTTAACGCCTGTTGCACCAAGAGAGGCTCTCTAGCCCAATATGGAAGAGATGTTGTAATTTAAGCCATTTTGAAGGTTATTTATACACTATAATTGTTAAAATTGAACTCACTAAATAAAGTGGATTTAGTTTTTGGAAACATTGAAGATAATACTAATATTAGTAAAATGATATTCAATTTATATATGAAAAAATAAATAATATAAACATAAAAATAAATATTTTTCACAAATATTACTTCCACAAAATATCAGCCTACATCCATCTTAACGCCGAATCTATCAAACACATAAAGGGATCAAATCTCTTGAGATACAAACCTCTTTTAAAGTGAAAAGATATTTAATCCCTTTTGGCACTTGATAGATTCGGGATTAAGATGGATATAGGTTGGTTTTTATATACACATATACCATATCTATGTTGAATCCGTCTTTCCCTCTCTCTCTCCTCTATCTCCCTCTTCTCACCTTCTCTACTATCTCCCTCCCTCTCTCCTCCTCTCTCTCAAGTCATCTCTCTTTCCAGTATTTTCACACATTTGAATTGGAATTTGCAATGTATTAGTAAGGGTTTGGTAGCATAACTTTTGTCAACAATGGGTGAAAGAGGAAAGCTGCCAGATTTTTTTGGTGCATGAGAGATGATAGATTTGATGACTATATGTTTGTGATTATTACAAGTGAAATGAGACACCATCTATGGCCTCTATAGTCGAAGTCATTTCTTGTATTGTTTACTAGAAACCAATTAAAGAAAAGTTTTTTTAGATGATACTGTGGAGGTCATGCAAATGCTCCAGGGTATGGTTGTAGCTTTTGATTTAGCAACCAAAATTCTATATACTCAAGATGATTTCGAGAGCCTTCTTTGAATGGGTAGTCAAATGATATATTTTTTGTCAAGTCTTTCAGTTCCAATTGCTGATATCCAAGGAGAATGAAAAAAATTCAATATTGTCAAACATTTTTATGGGGAGATTGATGAATTCATTTTCCTCATTGGAAGGACTAGAATTTCGTGTATGGTTGATGAAAAAATATAGGACTATGAACAATCCTTGTACTAGGTTGATTTGAGAGTGTTGGAAGCATTAGTGGTGGGGGGGGGGGTTCTCTTTTTCAAAGGGATCACTTACATTTTCATGTAAGGAACAAGGCATCATTTATTTTCTTGAACTACATGACGGGTAAATCAGATATTTTAGCACAAACATGCATGCAAATTTTCCCTCCAGAAGTAAATGTGTTAAATTATGAACTTATTACTATTGATTTTGTCAAAGATTAGCTCTATTTAGTAAGGAGAAAGCAATCATAGGAGATTGGTAGAGGAAGAAATCTATGGGGGATGATGTGTAGGGTATAACAAATATAGTATTAGGCAAAGGAAAGAACATTGATTGGTTGTAAGAACAATACTGAAATGGGTAAGTATTCCCTTAACACATCACAATCAAAATCAATATGATGGAGAAAGAGGAGTTCACTTTAATTTTAACCATTTGTATTACACTTATGCCTTTTGTTGCATTTATATTTTTATGAAATGTCAGTTTGCAGCTTTTAATATTGATATGCAAAATTTTCATGATGTGAGTATGTTGCATGATATAGGACAACGTTGTTTAATTTTTTCTGTTCTACTTTCACTGATTTCACACTTTTTTTTTGCTATTTGTTTTCACATGTTTTTAGCTTTACTATTCCTACATTTCACCCTACTAGATGTTAAGGTTCAAGTGGTTGTGGTTATGTACTTTGAACCCCTTGGTGTGTTTTTGTCTTTATCTTCTTCTTGTGTATATTGTTTTGGAATTTTTAATTCATTCGATGTCTTTCTTTGGGTTGCAATCTTTCGTTTGTACAGAATTAGGTTTTTCAGTGCCTCCAAATCTATTATTCAATATAGCTATTCTTCATAAGAAGAATATCTCAAAAGGAATGTTGTATTATTCTCTTAGATATCTTTCTATTGGGTATTATTTCCATCATTTTTTTTAAATAATGTGTCTTTATACTTCACCCATAAAGTAGTAGGTATTAGAGTTATGCACATTTGAAAGAGGGATCACAATATTTGTGAGATCCCAATGTCCGAAGTTCTACATCTATTTCATAGCAAGGAGAATGATATTTTAACCTCACATCATTTTTTGTGGATTTTTTTCCTTTTTCTGTTGGACATATTCTTATTCTATGTCCTATGATACACACTAGAAATACTTCCTAATGTCTTCTTTACCACCGATGGAGTCCAAGTTTAATTCAAATTTCATAACCACAACTGCATTGTTGTTGAATTATGGCTGAACATTAATATATATTTGCACCATGAACAGATACTTTTCACCATAACTCACACTAGACAAGCCCGAGAGCAACCAATTATCAAGTTTGAGGTTTGGAAGACATAATTTCAATAGTCTTCTTGATATTTGTGATATCAAAGCAGATGTTTCCAACAATATTTGTCCTAGAATTTGTAGGAGGACCTTAAGCTTAAATGGAAGAAACCTTTAGTTTGTTTATGTTTTGAGAAAATTTTATAATGAATTGTTTTAACAAACTGTTGTCTAATTGTTATAGCTAGATTCCTCTAAGATGCATGAATGAAACTTACAATTTCATCATTACCCTACTCCATTCAACTTCAATGGAGTAGGGTAATGATGAAAACTACAAATTGTACATATTTCCAACTCCATAAAAATTAAAAGCACAGTACATACTACCCATTATTATTATTAGAGAAGGAAAAGAGTTGTGGTAAAAGTGTGGATTTTCATCTTGCAAATTTCTTTTATGATGACTTCAATGGATTGTTATATGTGGCAGGCATATTTGAAAAATATTTAGACAAATTTGAGACTAGCCACATCTATCCCATATGCAACATTTTGGGCATTTGAATTTAGAGGTTATGGATGGTTGGAGCAAATGCCTTCAGTATTGTCTTGGATTGAATTCATATGTAAATGAATGTGATGTAGTGGTGGAACTTAGAAAAGTGAGAAGGATTTGTTGATAGTGGAAAAATTACTTAGATTGGTCAATTCTATATTTTCTTTACAGGTGGGATAGATAAGTCAATAATGCAATAAAATCATACCAAATTCTTCTCATTTTTCAATCTGGAACTTGTTAAGTACGATGTTTTAAAATGGATGACATATTATCTACAGTTCATGTGATGATATTTGTAAAGATCCTATGTGGATCTTAATATGTGGGGCTTCCTCACACGAGTGGCCACTATGTAAGAATTCATTGTTGTACCAAGTAATCATTTTTACATTTTGTGGCATGGACATTGAAATGATATTTTCATGCTAAGAAGGATTCTTTTGAGTCTTTCATGATGTATGCTTGGTCTTGGCCATATGTAATTTTGTGGTATATATTAATTGAGTCTACTATATATATATATATATGTGAAATATGCTTTGAAAATGTGATGAAATTTACCAAATATCAATTTATGAACCATAACTAACGCTTATATTGCTCATCATGTTGGGTCAGTGTAGTTTGGTTTCTTTCATATGCCCATATTAGCATTGAAACCTAAGGATTCCAGTGGTGAATAATGTTTGTTGGTACTACATTTCATTTATTATTGGTCATTGAGTTGTGTGTTTGGTAAGTTATGTCCACCATTCTGTGTTAAAATTTTGAGATCTCATTTTATTATATTCTAACACGCATGTAAAGGCCTAACATGGTTGATGGCATGCGCATATCTTGTATACATTAATACCCTTGTTAAGGAGGAATTGCAGCTGTATGCAAACTGATGAAGCCATGTAAATGAATAGGTATGCACTAATGCTGAGAGTATGATGACAAACTTTACATTATGAATTTTTATGACTTAAAATTTAATAAATCATCACAATTGGTTTAAAAAGTATGTTTCTATTACACATTGCCAAAAGGTTAATATTCAAAAATCCATTAAGTATTTATATTGTGTGTTATAGAGGAGTGGTTCATAATGATAAGGATGCATTGTTTTAGTAAATTTCCATAACCATATGCTAAATTAGCAAATTGTACTCTCTATTTGACAATAAATTGTTTCATTGTGTGTAATTCAAGAGGTTAAATCTTCTCATTCACGGGGTTGTTCGACACAACTTCTATGCCATCTACCTTATTTTCATTTTGTGATAGTATTTCCTCGCATCTGGGAAATGCTTCCGAACAATTTTCATCCATTGAGGCCTTGATATCCTTCAATTTTCCCCACATAAGAGCATAGAGCCCTATCATGATCATAAATATGCCCAACACGTTGTATTCAGTGGATCAATGCTATTTGTGCAACTATTAATCTCCATATCCATTTAAACTTTATGAATGGTGCAACTATTAATCTCCATCTCCATTTCAATTTTAGAAATGATTGAAAAAGGATTAAAAAATATCCTTTATGTTCTATAAATTCAACATATTAATATAAATTCAATAATATATAATTTCAACATAGTGAGTAGGCAGTTAAAAATGCTAATATTTTTTTTATGTTACGCCTAACACCTACATATCTCCTCATAATGAGATGAAGAGAGTTTCTCCACACAATGATTTATATTTTCAAATCATAATGTAGATAATGAATAAAATTATTCATTTATAAATTACATTTTTTTAGTTACAATTTATAATTCTTTTTAAAATTATTTATTTTTCATAATAAATTTAAGGTTTTTGGTTAACGTCATTTGATGCCTTAAAATTCGCTTGAAACTTTTCAAACGTTGATTTGTCAAACTAGGTTCTACCGATAGAAATGGTCTTGTGAGCTGATTTCTCCACTTTTTCCACTCTAAAAGCATCGACATGAATGAAAAACAATATAATGATCCAATCTAGGTCAACGATGTGGATGTTGAGGACTGAGTTACAATTTCCATGGTAGATGACATGGAAGTACATATTTTTAACATACTGATAAGAAATCATTAACATCTGAAGACCTAAAAATATAGAAGAATTGGATATGACTGCAGGAAGGATAAAATATAAACCAAGATTTGGATATGACCTAGCAAACCGAGGTGTTTGGCTTGCGAATGTGGTGCAATATCATGATGGGACATGGGTGTGAGACTACTATGTGTCAATTGTATGAATGTTGATGTGGCATAAAATGGTACATCTTATGAGTTCCATAACATTGTTCCTAGAGCTTATAATGAGATGAGAAAGCTCTCGATGAGTAGAAGATGATAATGACCTCCAATTGGGTGTGTTACATTGTGTATGCTTTGAAACTTTGAAATCTTTGGCATTATGAAATAACAACCCATATTTGTTGGGATTCGGCCATGAACCACTTGGTGAAGATATATTATATTGCTGAAATATTAATAGACAATATGTGACTCATATTGAATTAAGGTCATCACAAATCAACGAGGTTACCCTCTACAATGATTGTCCTACCCATGGGAGTTATCTTCCTTCTCTTCTTTTGTCATAGGTTCAATCATTCCATAATGTATGTAGAACAATCTAATTGCACACAATAATAACTATATATGAATGATTTGCTTCAACTAAATAATTAATAATATAGTTTGAGTTTGTGATTCTGAGCATAAACAAAAATTGTCCACTCACGATAATGCTTCTTAAAGTCTAGGCTTCCTTTCAACTATACTATGTTACCAAATAACATTTTTTCTATGAAAGCATAAACTCATTCTTATAATAACCAAATTAGCTTGTTACAACTAGATACATTAATTTGTATTGTAATTAATTCATTTGAGTAAATTTACGTCTTCTCAATTTATTGAAAACCAAACTTCTAATCTTAGTTTTGAATTTCCTTTATAACTAAAACTCAAGCCATGAAAGTTAATATAAGTTGATGTTTGTGAGACCTTTGTAATGTAAGTTGCATTGTAATTTAATTCATTTGAGTAAATTAAAAAACTATCTTCTCCCCCCGATCAGGGTGTGAGTTGGCAGACAAAGCCATTAAGGGTGTCATAATGAAAAGCACAAGAAGGGATGGTTCCACTGCCTCCCACACGTTTGACATGCAGGGCATGGTGGCCGTCGTCATGCTTAAGGCAAGCAAGAGGAGGGAAGGTGGCATTTGCATGCAATTGAGTTTACTGACTGCAAAGAGAGAGAATAATTTGGAGGGTGTAAGCACGGAGGTGACGACGATGAAAGAGGAGCGATGACTTCAAGAAAGAGATGAGATATGACGTCTTCAAACATAAATAATCGGGTATGTTAACTGGCTCAACCTACATTCTGTTATGCTTCCCTACATTTGGTCTAGTAATTGGGGCTTTCATGGGGGCATGGGGTTTGTGTGGGCGAGTAACTGGGGTGGGGGAATTAGCTTAGAGGAGGTGGTCTATGGGAAAAATCCCAATTCTAGGGGGTCTGCTTGGTTGTCTCTTAAGTTTGGCATTCTTCTATCTCACATGGGGATTATAGGGATGGGATGGGAGGGAGTCTACCTGAGTGATTTGTTGTTTATTGTATGCCTGGAAAACTCGAGAGTTGAAGGTAAGGAAGTGGCAATTATCGTTGCGATCGGACCATTTCAATTCCTAAAATGCTCGAACACCAAGCCCCTAAGGAGCGTTAGGCGAGGGAATATTGTCAAGAGTCAGGGTCTTATTTAATGGGGGGAATTGGCACGCAGAGAATGTTGGCCGGGGTAGCTTAAGCTAGTCGCTGGGAAGCCTGGTGGTGAGTAAGCTAGGGTCATAATGCCTTATGGGTGTTGGGGTTCAGATGTCAAGTCGTGGGGAGGATCTGAGTCATATTAAGCAAAGGCTAAGTCAAGGGGAATGGGGGCAGAGGCGATCAATGAGGGGCAATGGAGATGAAGGGCGTGATTCCTTCAGGCTTGACTTCTGGGTTACAAGTTTGGTGGGTAGCCATGCACCTCGCCTCCAAGACCGCGGTCACAGCGTGAGCAAGGAAGGAGTCCTACAGGGGCATCTTGGGAGTCTCGGGTGGAGGTCCCTTACGCTCGGGGGTTATGTGCATAAATCGTGGGTGATAGATTTGTTGCATTGTCAGTACCTTGAGATGAAGGCAATTCAGAAATTAACATTTTAGAAATTATGGTTTCTTGCTCCAACAACAGGTCAGTCAGGAGGTAACTTTCCTTATCCAAGAAAAGCACATAGGTTTGTTTTAGACCAATGTTTGGAGGTGCCTAGAAGGTACAAGGGTATTGTGGCTATGGTTCGAGCAATGATTACCAAGGGCTGCAGGAGGAGACTGCGAGGGAGCGAGGCTGAGGTTGAGTCGAGCACCACGGGCAAACGTTGGGGCAGGAAGCTCATGGCCAACCTGATCTGGGAAGCGACGGTTGCGTATGCAGGGAGCACCATGGGGGAAATCAAACAACTCATAGCCAAATGGGAGGAAAATATAAATTGTCAAGCAAGTGTGGAGCCAACAGACAGAGGATTAGAAGATCCTAATTCCGGACTCGGGACACACCAAAGGTCAAGAGGCACAATACAAATAGTCCATTTATTTGTATTAGCTCATGAAATGCCTTCTCGACAAGGCCATGGAGAAAATAAGGATGATTGTTGTCTAGGACTTTCCAAATTATAAATAGGACTTTCAAAAACTACAGTTTCAATTGTACAAGTAGGATGGCCACCTGGATCATATAGAGAAACATTTCCCATGCCTGTTCGTGCCGACTGAGATTCCAGGCTCTAGAGCGAAAGATCCGATCCCACTGGCTTCGCCTTCTGCCGAATAGGAGGAATAGAACGTTGACTCTGAGTCCTTTTTTTTATTTGTTTTCATCCCTTTTAATTTACAGTTTACAGTCATATATATGTATAGACAGCTAGAATATGGTTGTGGACATGACTATCAAGTTTATATAGCTTGGATAGATAGAATAAGTATTTTTTGCTACTAGACAACTTAAACTGCGGTTAGGTGGTCAACAGACGTGGTTTCCCGTTGGGCAAGTTGAGACCACCTAACCAGGATATATGTGTGTAACTTGCTTACTTATTTTATAATGAACAAGAAGGATATACCAAGCTTAACAAAAAAAAAAACTATCTTCTCAATTTATTAAACACCAAATTTCTAAGCTTAGTTTTGAATTTCCTTTATAGCCAAAACTCAAGCCATGAAAATTAATATAAGTTGATGTTTGTGAGACCTTTGCAATGTAACTAGAGTACTTGTATTTCAACAAGGTTCCAATAACTCCACTAGGTGTTTCTATGGTCTTCTTACCTATTTTATATTTGATTAGTACTTGATTTTTGAAGTGAAATAGATATCTATATGCCTTCCTCTTAACCTTTGTATGGTTGCAATAAAAACCTAATGCTATAAGGAAATAAATTCCAAGCATTTGAACTTCCACTTCAAGTTTAAATGAATGTCTAACAACTCATAGATTGTTCAATGCAATTTAAATGCTAGTCTTTGTTGCACTTAGAAAAATATTTGAGATGTTGGCCTTGATATTTGGATTTATATTCTTAAAAGCTTATCTTTATGGTATGTTAATATTGTATCTAAAATAACAAGGATTGGGAAAGTAAGGTGCATATGCTACTATCTATTTGTTTCATATAGAAGAGTTGTAGACTCTCTTATAGTGTTGCAATTTGTAAGATTTTAAGATCATGGTGATCGTTTACAATGATAAATTAAAAGTTATACTTGATAAATAATAATCTAAATTAAAATAAATTATGAGGGTTTACACAATTTTATATATAATATTGATGAATATAATTATAATTAAAATAAATATTTATATAAAATTAATTTTAATAATATTAATGAAAATAACTCATAAATATTAAGTAACCGGTTATTGTATCAATAAAAGAAATCAATTATTAATATATTTATTAATAAGATATCTACTTCTTTATAACTATATATTAATAAAAAAATCAATTTATAAGTTTTCATGGTTCATAGTGGAGTGTATATATAAAGTATCTCTCAATCTATATAAAATATTTATATGAATAAAGTATTAATATATATTGTATTACTAAAAAAAATCAATTTATATTTTTTAATGGTTATTATAACTATTTATAATAAAGAAAATCAAAGTTATAAGTTTTTATGGCTTGAGTGTATATATAAAATATTTCTTCATTTTATTTTATATGAATATTTATATACAATATAGATATTATGTGAATAAAATGCTTGTTTAAATAAAAATTTATTATATAATTATTCACTTAAACTGTTAAATAATGCTAGGAATATTTTATTACAATTAATTAATTAATTTTAATTTATATGTAAAAAAATTAAATTAAACACAAATTTGATATAATTAAAAAAACATTTCATGCATTAAAAACTAATTGTTCATATTTAGTGTGAAGGGCAAGTGAGATAATTCAGTAAAACGTACCTCTATGATAAAATAATAATAATAATAGCCACCACATAAATATTAATAGTAATCTCATCTTTATATTTGACTTGCACCGCCTTCTAACATAATCTTCTGGAATATAAACATCCATAGCCAGATCCATGGAAAACTTGCGAGACGCAACTGCAATAAAAACTTGATTAATTAAAAGCACCAGATATTGGAATAAATGAAATATTGCTCTTGGAAAACTGGTTTTCAACATTAATTTAGCCCGAGTGGATTACGTACTGTCCCCAACTCCTCAGACCCGACGAGCCATACTGTCCGCCGTTCATTAATGGCCCGATAGCCTAGGATTTATTGGTCCCCTCAGACCCCAGTCGATACGGCAATGACGTGCAGTAAAAGCAGATACGGACAATGACTTTGCGGTAAGGGGCTCTCTACTTTTCAGAAAAGCTTCACTCTATTGACTCGGTAAGGGCCTCTCTTCACTCTTCTTTCAGTAAGACAATAAAGCTCTAATGACTCGGTAAGGGCCTCTCTTCATTCTTCTTTCAGTAAGACAATAATCTTCACTTCATTGACCATAATCGTTGTGCAGAGGGGGGATAAGGGACACGCATCAAATCTTCCCGGTTTACTCCCGCGTTTAGAGCATAAATATTCTGAGGTTCAGTTTGGTGGTGGTGCAGAGGGAGGGTAAGGGGTCATACACAGCACGCATTCGAGGCAGGCGATCTGAGAAGAGGGCTTCCTATACATCTTAAAACAGTAATTACAACCAACAATTTCAATCTACAGAGAATGAAGATCAGGTTAGCGAGTTATATTTTGGTCCATCTTAGGGATGTTTTCGTGCGTTGGGTTAATGTTCTAGTGTTTGCAGCCAAAGCTTATGTTAGATTTTATACTATCAAAGGAATGATAGCCAAGGATAATTGGTAGCCATGTTCTTGATTCAAACATAGCTATTTCTATTTATTTAAACATTCTTCAAAGTATTTATGTAGATTTATTTATTTATACCTGCTTCAATGCTTCAAAGTATTTATGTAGCCGACACAATTCTGAAACATATTAGATATATGAGTCTTGTTTGTATTTGATTGAATGTCTAATTATATTAGACATTGTAATTCACTGAATTCTTATATTCTAATAGCTGCACTTCTCTGTTTACTCCCGTTAGTTGAGGAGCGTGTCCACTCTTATAATAACTACGAATATTATGCTCGATGAATCAGAAAAGCTTTGCTTAGTGAGAGAATAAGGGATTAGAATGTTCAAAAAATTACTATACGTTTATAGAATCTGTAATTTTTACTCTGGGATCCTAGTTATTAGTTTGTAAAGTTTACCAACACTTGAGGGTCTGTAATTTCTACCTTGGGGATCTTAGTTATTAGTTTGTAAGTTTACCAACACATGAGGGTTTTGGTATAACTGTAAACCTCCACATGGTATAGCCCACAGGTTACTACATCAAAAGCGCACGTAAACACCTATGGGCTACTTACCTGATTCCCCCGAGTTCTGTTTGACGGGGGGGTGTTGGAAAAATCACCGCACCTCTATAGAATCTATAATTTCCATCCTGGGGATCCTAGTTATTAGTTTGTAACGTTTACCAACACCTGCGCGTAAACCTCCACATCGTATCAGAGCCCACAAGTTACAGGTATTAGAGCTTGGAGATTGAAGATCGACAGAAAAATGGACACCATACAACTATCACGAATAGAGACCAAATGGATAGGAGTTTCCCAAAGCATCAATCTTAACACCGTACAACTATCACGAATAGAAGGACCAAATGGATCTATTGTTGCAACTCAAAGGTTGTGGAATTGACAAATCCAAGAAGGAGAGTCGCCAAGTTCTCTCTATTATGTCAAAGCTCAGACTTCCACACAGAAAAACTTTTCTTATTAGGAAGAAAAGGGATCGCGTACATCAGGGATTCAAAGCAAGTCGAATCCTGATTTCATTCATTCTTCTCCGTTAAAATAGTTGCAATCCACTCATGTCTTTTTTTTATAATTTATCATGAATCCACTCATGTTTTTTTTACAATTTATCATGATTTCACACAACAACAATCTAAACGTATATTTCATCTATAAATTACACTAATCCTTAAACTTATTTTATATATTACTTATTAAATATCACTTAATTTATTTATATAAATTAAAATTAATTAAATATCAACTCAATTTATAAAAAATTTATATAATTAATAATATATAAATAATAACTAATTACTTCTTTTCCTCCTCCTTTCGCTTTCCATATTCTATATCAAATAATCCAAAAATACTTCATTTTCCAAAAATAAAATAACCATAAAATATCTCCACCCACCCATCCACCCACCCATCCATACTAGATAGCTCCACAAAATACTTCATTTTCTAAAACAAAAATAACCATACAATAGCCACCCTTATTAATGAATTGTAGATTCA
>APFE030366998.1:0-13203 GCA_000404065.3 Pinus taeda
TTTTGTATTCATTATGTTGTAGACTATTCATAAACAGATGGTTGCGTCCATACTGTGTCTACATGTGTCTATACTTATGATGTATTACAAGATCATTCCTATATTAGAGCAGTAGTTAGTTTTCTAGTTAGTTTTTAGTTTCCTAGTCAGTTTTGATCTGAGTATGGGAATGCCTACCTCAGCAATGATATGATCTCATATTTATATATTTCTGCACTTGAATTTTTTTACAGGTTCCAACTGGGCTCTCCGCAAGATAATCCTCGAAATGATAAAGTACTTCACTCTTCCTAAATGATAAATGAAATCCTCACCTACTACAGACTTCGCACTTTAGGGTGAAATCTGTTACACAAAAATATCGTCACCATGATTATTTGCAGTCAGTATGGGTCTATCATCAACTATACTAGCCTCCTAAGAAAGTCTTAGACCTTAGCTCTTCATGTCAAGCTTTGCAAAAGAGAGAAAGACTTTGAAAATCAATATTACTCTGCTTCCGTACTTTCTCCTACTTTTACCTGCGGACCCGCACCCTTTTTTCATAATACCTGCGTACCTACACGCTCTGTCTGTAGAGGGGTGGGTGCGTACCCTTGTGAAAGTCAAAAAGGCGCAAGTTTATCCTAAAAAACTCACTTTTGGGTTAAATCTAGATGTTTCTAGAAGGATTTTGATGTGGATTGTTCGCTCCAAAGTGGTTAATGCATCCCAAAAGAGAAGGAGCTAATCCCTTGATAGGAGGAGCTATCCCTTTGAAGGAGGACCTAGTAACTTCCCTCCATTGCACTATAAATTAAGGCATTGGGTCAGTTGCTAGAGAGGTTAGAAGCTGAACATTTTTAGGGTAAATGCCGATGGAATTGGGACTTCCTAGTTAAACTTAAGAGGAGAGATCACATACCTTTTGGTTTCATTGGGAAGTGAGTGAAGCTTTTCAAAGTAGAGGAGACTTCTTGTCAGACCCTAGGAGGAGCTTGTACAACATCAAGGCACAGGTTGTAAAGTTCTTCTTCATTTGAATTAACACAATCAGATTCATTTTTCTCAACAAATTGTCTTATGGTTTGTTTCATAATCTCCTTGATCATTATGATGAATATGCTTTATAATATTGGCTTTTCAGGTGCTACTTAATTGTTTACTTATTTGTGTTTGCAGAATACACTTCAGGGAATCTCATTTGGAGCGAGGGAGTGGGGCTTCCACAAACTTGCATTGGACCCAAGGTAGGCCTAAAACACTTGTTTGCCTTTATTTTACTCGCATATTTAGAGAAAGATAGTTTTTGATTGGCTTGCTTGTCACTAGATATCAGTAGATACTAGGAACGTCGATCTTGTCTGCAACCTCAACTCATTCCGCGTGACACATCTGATGTAGAAACTGTGACAAATACTGAGGAAGTTGTAATGTTTCATTCAGCGCATTCCTCAAAGAATAATACTGAAGCACAACCTGAAACAAAATGTCAATTTATTGAAGCTAAGTTAAAACCATCTTGTCACTTAAACGAGCATAAGAGAAGTGTATCTTTGCATGTGCTTAAGGAAATTGCTCAGAAAAATATGAAAAGACAAAAAATAGGCATTGAGTATAACAAAATTACAATGAAACAACAAGAAGATGTTAGTGAGACACTGAGATTTCAGTCACTTAGAAACATGTCTGCTATGTCTGAGAAACATAAGTTGCAATTAATCTTGCAAAAGAATCACTTATTTCGTGTGAACAATTTCTCATATCCAATTGGAGACTGTTTATTTGATAGTTTAGAACTTTTGCTAGATTTTCAATACCCATCAGTAGAGCTAAGGAAAGGAACAATAGAGTATTTTAGAGACTGTCTTGAAAAACAAGATAGAGAGGCAATTTTGTCTTATGAACATGAACTGCATGAAGGGTCACTTAAAGAAATGCATAACATTAGAAACCGAGAAATCTATTTAGACAAAATGGCTAGATCTGCCTCAAACAATATACCCCTAGGATCTAGAGGTTTATGGGGAGATATTTTCTGTATCCATTGGCCCTCAAATTGGCTGAAAATTCCAATTAGGGTTTGGTCTAAAACAAAGATGAGAATTTATTTACAGTTCAATTCAAGTCTTAAAACAAATACTCATGACATATTATTCCATGACGAGGATCCTTTGACATATTATTCCATGACGAGGATTATTCCATGACATACCTTTGGTTCGTAGACAATCAACAATGCATTGTACCTTCTAACAAAAAACAAACAACTCATATGAACAAATGAACTTATGCACTAAACAAGATAACATAGAAACATGTCTTCTTCCAAGTAAAGAATATACAAGTGAAATAAAGATATCTTTAGCTAACGCTAGAACATCTGATGTAGCAATCACGACAAATACTGAGGAGTTTGTAATGTTTCATTCATCACAATCCTCAAAGAACAACACTGAAACACAATTTGAAACAAAATGTCAATTTGTTCAAACTAAATTAAAACCATCTTGTCATTTAAACAAGCACAAGAGAAGTTTATCTTTGCATGTTCTTAAGGACATTGCTCGGAAAAATGTGAAAAGTTAAAAAATAGGCATTCAATATAACAAAATTACAATGAAACAACAAGTAGTTCTAGAAAACACAAAAGATTTTAGTACACTAGATTCTGATCACTGAGAAATTGAAAAAACATATTAGAAACAATGCACAAACAGAAACGGTAACTTCTAGTCCATTAGGCGAACAAACGAAAGTTATAGAAAACACAGAAGATGTTAGTGAGACACTGAGATTTCGATCACTTAGAAACTTGGAAAAGCATATTAGAAACAATGCGCAAATAGAAACAATAACTTCTTGTCCATTTGGAAAACAGACGAAAAGTTTATCTTTGCGTTTGCTTAAAGGCATTATACGGAAAAAATTGGGAACACAAAAAATAAGACTCGCATTCAACACAACAACAATGAAACAAGAAATAGTCATAGAAAACGTGGACTACAATCCATTTGCAACAATATCAAAGGATCTTTCAGCATAATCAAAGAAATCAGGAAAATCTATCCTATCGATTCAGTCAAGATCAACGAACAAATTAACAGAATTATCGAAGTTTGATCAAATATATCAAAGACAAATAACTGACACACCTATTTTCAATTGTTCATCATGTGAAAGAACCTTTTTCAAAAGAGACATTTGCTTTGTGAAACAAGCAAATCAAACAAGACAAAATAAGATTAAGAAACTATCAACTAGTTTCGAGGATGTTAAATCTCGTGTTGAAAATCGCTACATTTGTAAACACTACAAAAAAGGAATTGAACATGGAACAATCGCTAAATATGCAGTTCCTAAACAAATAAGAAGAAACAATGCCACTAGAACACTCACACAACTCACTCAACTAGAAGAAAGACTAGCTGCATTAAGATTGACCTTCTTGCAAATAAACGAAATAGGCCATCGACATAAGAAGCCGCAACTAGGCTTAACTGGAGGAATCATCAACGTCCCCAAAGATATTTCCATAATTCAATCTGCATTGCCTCGAACTATAAAAGACACTGACACGATTGTCGTTGTTCTCTAAAAGAGTTTAAGATTCAAAAGAGTTTAAGATTCAAAAGTTTAATCTCCCAATACCACCCATGAAAGCAACAAAAATACTTGAGCCTCTTGAATTCGATAGTGATAAAACAAAAACACATGCAAAGCTAATATTTGAAACAATAAACAGCACAAGATACAGTGAAAATGATAGATTTGATAGCTTTTTGGCCAACCTTGGACTAGTACACAATGAATACATCCATGCCATCCAATGTACACTAATCTAACAACACTCTTATTGAAAAGAAAACCAGTTGACACCTGGACAAATAACTTTGCAAAACACATTCCGGGAATTTGGATTGCAAACACTGATTCCCAATTTGTACTTGACTCATATGCAGCTGCAATGTATTGCAATTCCTATATGAAAAAAGAAGACAAAACACTTACAAGAACATTTAAAAACATACGCGAAGATCATGTGAAAACAAAATCTGATATCCTGAAGACCATTAGTTCTTTAGGGAAAGATTTGGTCAACTTGCAACAAATGTCTGCACAACAAGCAGTGCATATTGTGTTATCACTTCCACTAAATTGTAGTTCACGAAAGTGTGTATTCATTAACACATCTCCTGTCGATGATCGTGCATTTGTTCTTAAAAGAAGAAAGGACCTGCAAAAGGAACCAGATGACTCAGAAGACATAATGTGCCCATCAATTATTGACTACTATGTTCTATGACCTATCACTATTGAACTTGTATGCTTAGCAGAATTTGCATCTAGTTATACAAAGAAAGGACAAAAACACGAAAAATCAAGTAGACCATATGTCATTCGATCTGTTAGATATAACAAATACAAGGACATTGAAAATCACTGTAGAGAGCAATTAACATTATACTACCCCTATCGAGTAAGTGAAACTACAATTAAGCAACATACACAAGTTAGAAATCTCCATATCTTGCATTCGAAGAAATAGTCAAGCAAAATGAACAAAAGTTCAAATTTGTTACAACAACTACATGGGGTGACATAGATGACGCAATGCACATAGTAGAAACAGAAACTGAACAAATATTTGACATAGATAGTTTGAAATCAAATGAAACAGAAACCATAACATGATATAACAAATCAATAGATGACAAATACGAAAACTATGACTTCCAAAATGACTTGGAACATTTCCAAGATACAAAGAAGTTTGCTCTACGATCTACAAGACCATATGAAATCGTCAAACAACCACATATAATTGAAGACGTAGAGTACTATGAATTAATGTGACAATTAAACACAGAACAAGCAAGCATAGTTATTGATGTTATAACAAGAAATTTGTACAGACCAGATGAACTGATCTATTTGTTATTAACAGGAGGTGCAGGAACAGGAAAGACACACAAAACTAAGGCAATCTTCCAATCCTTATTATGCATACACAATGTGGCATTGCCTTATAACCCATCACAACTAATAGGAATAATCACTGCATACACGGGCAAACCTACCTTTAATGCTGGTGGTGTGACATTGCATTCTGCATTCTATTTTCCCTTTAACAAAGCAAATTTCCCCTCACTAAGCAATGAAAAATTAGACACATTATCGAAGCATTTCCACAATTGCATGTACTCCTCATAGATGAGTCATCGCTTGTTGGTGCAACAACACTATATCAAATTGATAAGCGACTCCGACAAATCTTACACACACCAACTTCATACTTTCATAATCTTGACATCATCTTCTCTAGTGATCTTTACCAGGAGAACCCAGTCAGAGATTCTATAATCTTTGAAAACCCAAAAATCAACAAAAACACAATTCCATACGACTTCTAGCCAGAGAAAATAAAATGTTAGCAATTACACACAACAATGCACCAAAAAGACCCATTGTTCGTTGATGTACTAAATAGGTTGAGATTAAACATGCAAACAGATCAAGATATTGCTTATGTAAACAATAACTGCTACAGGATCGCACCTTTAAGCCCAGTTTTCCCATACATTTTCTATCGAAACAAAGATGTCCATAATCACAATGAAAAAATGATTTCTCTAACAAAGGGGGAACAAATAACGCTCGTTGCAATTGACAACTACGAGATTCCTGGATCGAGTTATTTTTCTTTTGATAAAGCAATCTCATTGCCATCAATAATTACAGTTAAACAAAACATGTTAGTTGAACTATATGCAGGAAATTACAATGCAAACAATGGATTGGTTAATGGTGCTGAAGGGATTTTCAAATCCTATTCATCTAATAACAACAGACCTGACATTGTCTGGATAGAATTTTCAGACACAGAAATTGGGAAACAAAAAAGAAACAAATTCAATCAACTATACGATATAAATATACTACCAAATTGGACACCAATCTTTCGAATTGCAAAATCACTAGCAACATCTCATAACAAATTACAAATTACAATTCAGAAACAATTTCCCATCCAACTAGCCTGTGCATGAACAATACACCGAACACAAGGGTTGACATTAGATCAACTTGCATTTGACCCAACTGGTGTCACAAAACATGGTCTAGTCTACACTGCATTATCACGTGTTAGAACAATCGAGTCACTATACTTGATTAACAAATTGACACAACAAAAATTCCATATCAAAAACAAGATAATCAATGAAATGGCACGGCTAGAAACAATTGGTGCATGGAAACTAGAATTCGCAAACAAGAAATCTGGTAACAAGGATGTTTTATCAATTGCAATTCTAAACACACGTAGTCCATGTGCACACCTTAGTGACGGGATTCATCACAATGACTTAATGGACAATATGATTCTCTTTTTTCAAGAAACTCATCTCTACATTCCGCCAATAGACAAAGAATTCTTATCATTCAATTTTTCCATTGCACATAATTCTTACTTGCATAAACAAAAAAATATCTATTCAAGCAACAAAGACATTTTGCAAAAACAAAATAGAGCTTACCCTAATTGACATGTACTTTTAACAGTCGATTTGCTTAATGAACATTTATGCAGCACCATTTGAACAAGTATCGACGATAATGCAAATAATTAAGGAAGCAAAATCACAAACTACATATACTAATTGTGTTTTTTTAGTTATTGGTGATTTCAACATTGACATCCAACAACAAACAGCTCGCAGCAAAATCTTTTTACAATTTATGGAAATGGAAAACTTACAAGAAATAACAAGCAAACTATCTCCGCAACGAAAAGCAATAATAGACCATATCTGGACAACTTTGCCTATAAAATAGTGTGAAATAAATGTAACATGGGAATATTGGTCCGATCATAGCATATTCTATGCACTACTACAGCTCTAACGACCCTTTTCTATGCAATCTGCTGAACATGCCATAAAACAAAACTTATGTTTTCCGCTTTTTTTGCACTTTTGGTTTTCTCACAACAAAATCAATGTAGCATTGGTACACAAGTTTCTCTACAATTTGCTAAACTTCATATTCGAACAAATTCTATGCTTATCCAAGCAATATCAATCTCCAATGGACATACTAAAAGTCTATGTCTTGCAGCTTCCTTGCAACACTTTGCGCAAACTAATCTAGGTAACAACACAGAGAATAACATTACGCATAGATGTAGTATTACATAGAACACATTTTTCTTATAAACCTAATAGCTTGTATTCATGTGTTGTACAGGTAACTAATATGAAAAGACAACATGAAGAAATTACTGCTCCAGAGGCTTGCACTCTCTCAGAGACTTGCAGCGTCTCAGAAACTGATAAAAAGTAACTAAATAACCTTTAAATATATTCTTACAAGTTTTATAATACAAACATTATGTTAATTCAGATTCTTTTAATATTGTTCTACAGCCAGAAACATGAAAAGAAATCTAAAATAAGCACTAACCATCAACTATGTACTCCGATCACAATACAGGAATTGAAAAGCTTGAAACTCGGAAGAATCTTTCACAGTAACGTTCTTGTAATTTATAAAAAAATGGTTGATCAAATACATGGAATTCAATTGTTACGTGTTGACCTACTGGATAGCAAAGGGAATATGAAAATTACACTGAATGTGCCACATAATCTCATTGCTACTATTGAGGCCAAACTTGTAGTCGGCTAGGGAATTGGTATAAGAGATTTTAAGGTCTCTCCCAAAATAGTTTATGACCATGGAGACTGTACCTGCATATTAGTTTTACATGATAAAAGCATCATAGAAACTATCCCAGCCATCTGTATGCAATACACATTTGTACCGACAACCACTATTAGCCAACTCACAAACACAACAACTGCATTCGCAGTCGGCACAATAGCTAGTCTTGTAACATCCGCAAAAGAAATAGGCAGTCAATATGTCCTAAATATAAAGAATGGGCAATCTCAAAAAGACAAAGCTACGGTATATACATATTCAACCATTTATACTTTTTTACATTTACTTAAAAGCAATTACATTTAACACTAGTACATTTTGCAATTCATGTTTATCTTTTCATTACATTTCAACCAATTTTCAAATCCATACAAAAACAAATTTCGAAACAAGAAGCACCAATGGTGTTGTTTCAGAATGTTGTCAGAGGAAAAGAATACGGATCACTATGCACGTGAAAATTCACCTTCATAACAGCCATCAATTCGAACAGAGTACTTGCAGACCTGAGCAAACTAACTATGTTGACAACAAAGGTTGTTTCATAGTCCACAAAATATAATTTCTAATTCTTTATTTTTTGTTTTCCTAAATTATTTGTTATTCTCCTAAATTATGCTCCTTCATTTATCGTCATCCTAGCATTTTTTATTACGATATCTAACGCTAAAACTGTATTGCAACATGAACCAGGTTAAAGGAATGTTAACGATAGAAAACATACATTCAGAACCTTTGTTACAATCTGCAACAATTTCTCTCTTCCAGCAGATACATTTGGAACAGTTTTCACATATCAACTTAACTGTTCCACATGTCAAGAGTTAACCACGTATCGACGCTGCTTACAATTGCATTGCATTATCCAAACATAGGCAAATTTTCAGTACAAGTGCATTCTAAAAGGCAGTTTTCTTTTAGAACTTTGTCCACCTTTAACAGGTTTGACATATGAAAAATATCTAGAAGACGTTGCTGATGTTACGTACAAATTACGAGATTTCCACGTACACAGCAGTTTCCTGTTGGATACTTCGGATGTCATTGTGCATATAGATTGACTTATCTTACTCTCTGTAACATTTCTAGATGGCTTCATAAACCCAGCTGATGTATAGAGTGACTTTCAGATGCACATTTAAGGGTTACAACTAATGCTCTTGTTCTTGTAATAATTAGGCTCTCTTGTAAAAATGTTGTAAAAATGTTTTACTATTAATGTGAAACTTGTATAGTATACCAACACCTTGAGGTAATGAACTGTGTATATTCAATACTTTAATGTCATATCAACGCTGCAATGACATATTCATGTTTATGAAATTTATGTGTAACTGTTTTAGTCATGTATCCTAAACTTCTCATGACATTGAATCTATACTAATGTGCAACTCTTATAGTATACCAACACCTTGAGGTAATGAACTGTGTATATTCAATACTTTAATGTCATATCAACACTGCAATGAACCGTTCATTGATATAAACTAGCATGCAGGAGTGGCACTTTCTCAGCAATGAGTTGATGCAACACCTTGAGGTCCACATTCTAGCCCAAAAATATGTTACATATTGTTGTAGTTCTTTTGCTCTGCCTCCTTAGTCATGGATTTCCTTAACTTTGATGGGCCAGGAAAGCTTTGGCCAATTAATTCTTGTGTTTTTGATACAAACATCTCAACACAAGTTGCAACAGGAGACAATAGTATTGAACATAAACGTATGCCATGAAAGCGTTGGCCAATTAATTCTTGTGTTCTTGATACAAACAACTCAACACAAGTTGCATCATGAGACAACAATACTGAACATAAAGTTATGTCGGTCACTTCTGTAGTGAGAGGTTTGGTTGCTATGGGCTTGCTTGCCTTCAAGGGTTTATAACTTAAGAAATAAACCTCAGCTCCCCTCTGTTCTTCTATCAAGCACCTGGCACTAATTCTGGGTTATTAGACTACCATCTGTAAATGTGTACTTCAACAAATCTAGCTACTTATAGTTTCTAGGTTGGACACTGCCAAGTAGTTAAAAGACCCTCCATGACCTACAAATATCTTTGAAACTTTACATCACATCCATGTTGTAAATTCTCGGTAAGATGCCCGCATCTTCCATGTCATATCTTTTTCTTTTCTGGCTAGAAAATGTAAATGAATTAGATCTTCACCTTGAGGCAAATGCTGTGATCAAGGTTTTAGTTGCAGGAGTGCCCCTTTTTCGACTGTGTACAGGAGTATAGGCTCTCTTGTAAAAATGTTTTACTATTAATGTGCAACTCGTATAGTATAGCAACACCTTGAGGTAATGAACTATGTATATTCAATACTTTAATGTCATATCAACGCTGCAATGACATCTTCATGTTTATGCAATTTATGTGTAACTGTTTTAGTCATGTATCCTAAACTTCTCATGACATTAAATCTATACTAATGTGCAACTTGTATAATATACCAACACCTTGAGGTAATGAACTGTGTATATTCAATACTTTAATGTCATATCAGGAGTGGCACTTTCTCAGCAATGAGTTGATGCAACACCTTGAGGTCCGCATTCTAGCTCAAAAATATGTTAGATATTGTTGTAGTTCTTTTGCTCTACCTCCTAAGTCATGGATTTCCCTGAACTTTGATGGGCCACAAAAGATTTGACCAATTCATTCTTGTGTTTTTGATACGAACAACTCAACACAAGTTGCATCAAGAGAGAGCAGTACTCATTTTCTGAGTTGGGTCAACTCTTTTCCAGATCTGGTTTTTAGAATTCTTTCATGATTTACATGCCAAGTCTTTTATATGGTTTGTATGTTTATGCTTTCCTTTTTACTAAGTATTTGCTGGGTTGACCCCTGGGTCTTTCCTGGGTCACATATCAGCTTTGACCCTTAGCCATTTGGATGAAGTACCGAGTCAAGTCTGGCAACTCTGTTCAATAGAATCTCTGAAGACTTTTCTATTGTGACAGAGAGCTTGCTCCTACGCTTGTGACACTTTCAAATCCAAGGCCTGCATTGCAAAATCCTCGTTGTCTTGTTGCAAAGTTCTCTCATCTAATTAATCCATGGTTGATCCATGTATTCTAGTTTTATTGGGTTCCACTTCAGTTTCAACTCTTTGCTCCAAGTTTCAACTTGTGTTACATAATCAGTGCAAATTTCCTCTTGTATTCAACGTTTTCTTGATTCCTTGGTGACTTCTGCAATCATGGACACACCATAGGTTCTCGATCTCTGATAAGCCTAGCAGTTGTTCGTTGTGAAATTTTGTGAAAAATAAGCAAAAACACTGTTTGCTTTCCTATGTATTTATGGACAGATGATCAAGTGTCACTTGCGAGATGTGCAAGTGGAACTTGCTAACTCAATATCACTTTTGTTGAATTGTGAGTTCAAGGCAGACTCAGAAGAGCTATCTTCACTTGGTTTCTCAAAGAGCAGGGTTGACTCAAATTGGAAGAGTTGGGTATCATAGAAAGCAGGGTGTTTTCATCTATGTTAAATTCCCTGATTTCTTGTTCAACATCTGACCATTTTCTTCAGATTGGATTTGGGATGTCTCTGCAGCTGCTGCTTCCATTCTATTAAGTGTTTCACTATGTTTGCTAGCAGCCACCTACATCTGTTAGTTTTGAGTTTTGAATATTTAATTTTTAAATAAATATTAAATACAAAAGGATTTTAGATAAGATTGGAAAGTAGGGAGGGAAGTTTTGAGTTTTGAAAAGAAGAGAGATTTTGGAGATAACAAACAAATCTGGTTGTAGTTTTGGTTTATAAGTTGTAGTTTTAAAATTGTTTATAATTTTTAGAATTATTAAAAAATATTTAAATTTCAAAATGAATAGGAAGAAAACGACAAGCCATTATTGTTATATGAAAATGTATATATATTTAAATGTTTAAGATATATACTCTTGAATTGAAAATTTTATCATATCATATCTAATTCAAATCCAAATTCAAATTTAAATTTGATAATTATGCGATAAATAATATTCAAAGATAAAATATGTAAACTCTAAAATTATAATAATTTTATCATATGGTATCTAATTCAAACCCAAATTCAAATTTAAATTTGATAATTATGATGTATATAGTGTTCAAAGATAAAAATATGTGAGCTCTAAAATTATAACAATAATTACCAAGTTATCACCCTACAATTTGAATTCAGTTGAAAAACTGAACTAAATCAACAAACGAAAAAGAAAAAATGTAAATTTGTTACACATATTCCATAAAAGGTTGGTTGTTTGTTTGCCTTGGCTGGTGCAAGCACGCACAAATATATAATAAGATCCCTTGAAAACTTTATTGGTGATAATAACGCTTAGTATTTTTATTTAACATTAGATTTAATGACAATAAGAAAAAAAAAAAACAGCTTTGACTAATTTTATTTTAAGGACATTTATTCCTTACATTTAAGGACATTGATTCCTTGTCGCATATAATGGCCTACATGGTTCAACACAGCGGTCATTCACTGTTGAACCAATTCAACATATTTTTTATTATTAACTAATTTTGTGAATGTCAAGCTCATATTATTATTATCAACTAAGTTTATAAAAATGATTGTATTGTGTATTATTTATTTTATTATATTCATATTATTATTATTACTAACTAGGTTTTGTAAAAGTGATTGTATTTTGTGTATTATTAGTCCCTGCCCTCCGGGCTGGCAGGGACTATAGTAATCAGTTTTCAGTCCCGGCATTAGTTTGGCACAACGATCAATACATTTATTTTAACTTAACCAAAGTTTCTCCACATTTCCCATTAATCGATACAATATTTTATATTTCTCTATCCTCTTAACCAATCAAAAGAATAATCATCTTATTTGGCCTCAATACGAGGTCAGGAGGCTAAAAAGTTAGGAAACAAAGGCTTAATTATAACAATATAAAAGGTTGATGAAGTAATGCTATCTTCATCCTTAGCATTAATCTGGAACATTTAATGTTAAGAGAATATACTAGGTACAACACCGCATATGTACCCTTGCCATTATTTTTATTAACCAGGGAAACAACAGCTGTTGTGCATGTTCATGTACGTGTCTATAAACAGTGGTGCAGGTGTTCTGCCAGAAATTATTTTAGGCACCATTATCCGCCTCTTCAGGTCACGCCTCAGTTCAGCCTTCAAATCTTTCATTTTCTGTGACTGCTGTTGTACATTTGCAGAGTTCTCAGTTTTCAGACAATCAATTAGCTCTTCCTGCTCGAGTAGAGCAGCGGCCTCTCTAATGTCGAATGTCGTTCGGTGTTGCCTCCTGTAAAGTCACCACGCCTGTGTTTGCCAGACTGGTAATCTTCCCAGCTTTATCTTTTCATCGTTCATGGTTATTTTTGAAATATTCACCTGAACTGTCAAATACTGGCAGGGACTATAGTAATCAGTTTTCAGTCCCGGCATTAGTTTGGCACAACGATCAATACATTTATTTTAACTTAACCAAAGTTTCTCCACATTTCCCATTAATC